>WAAB01009279.1:303514-325794 GCA_013389865.1 Piaya cayana
GCTCCCACAGAGGCTCAGACCGGGAGACCGACATCAGTACCGGAGACAAGACAGAAGCAAGAAGGAGCCGGAACCGGAAAAGGAAAGTGTCCCACCCCCAATTACACCCTTATTTACGTAGAAAAAGTTGCATGGAATATTTGGGAGTTGTAGTTCTTCCTCAGCCACAACCTGGCTATTCTGAAGGGGCCAAAATCAAACCATGACACAACTTAAAAGGGAATCACTTTTTTGTGCTGCATTTCTCCAAATCTGAGTAGAGATGTCATCAAACATGTAAACCTTTTACTAACTCGATTTTCTAGCATAAATTACTTTGAATAAACTTTGGTGGAAGAGTTACCTATGAGAAAATTCAACTAACCTGAGTTACAGTTTCACAATAATACATCAAATCTGATAACACTCACTCCTAACACTTCTACCTATATGAACCAGTGTTGTATACTGGTTTATCTTGGTTCAACTGTATATATGCAATACACTGCTTTTCACCTGCAATCAGCATACAGAAGACTATACTAAACTATTACACATTACTGAAATGAAATGGCACAACTCATGAAGTAAAACTGTTCCAGTGCTGCTATAGATCTAAGACTGCTGCAAAAGCAGAGAACACAATACTCTATAGCACTGCTATAGCTGTCCATTTAAGAAGTTCTGATGATATATGTTTCTAGGGCATGATTTTTGAACATGAAAGTCATGCTCATGAATCAGGAGCTAGCAGGATGCGCATCTGTTAATATGAGGTTATGAGAACTGCCATACAAGATGGAAATAAAGATCTATCCAGAACTGCCACAATAGCATATATGTTGTAGGGGGGAAAAGCACAGGAAATGGGGCAAATAGAGGGTAATTTTTTTGAATACAGCCACTAACCTTCCAGCAAGCAGCAAATTAGAGATAGAGAAGAGTAAACACTGATAATTAGTCTGCCAACAGCTGCCTCACCATGCCAATGATGTAGCTGAGGATGTTATCTAAATACACAAATTCAGTAATTCTTGTTAGAGTTAAAAAATATATTGGATAATTGTATATTTAAGATGTAGATTCCAATATATAGTATATTGATTAATAAAATATTAGTAGGGAACTTGACATTTCATTATTACAGAAGCAGTTTATGCCCAACAAGAGCCGTTGACCCACCAAGCAAATACTGAAGCACAGCTATTCTCCCCTCTTATTCTAACCCTGGTCCAGAGAGTTGAAATGACCAGCTAAGCAACAGTGCGAGAAGCAAAAGTGCAAAGAAGTGAATTGATTTGCTCCCTGTCAATCCCCAGATGAACATCTGAAGATGTGGATAAACAATGGCCCTCTGAATTCCAAATCAGATCCCTAAACTGGGATTTATACCGCATGTCTTAACTCCAATCCTGTATCTCACTGAAAATATACAGTGCATTTAGAGATTGATGGGTCTATGAGGTTATTATTTTTACATTAAGGACCCACAAGACAAAACAAGATATGAAGCAACTTAGTTCAGTAGACAACCTAGGTGTTGCATTTTATGCCAAACAAAACAGATCTGAAATTAATATGTTGCAGGAAACAGAGAAAGGAAAGAAAGGAGGAAAGGAAGAAAGGAAAGAAAGGAAGAAAGAGAGAAAGAGAGAAAGAGAGAAAAAGAGAGAGAGAGAAAGAGAGAGAGAAAGGAAAGAAAGGAAGAAAGAAAGGAAGAAAGAAAGGAAGAAAGGAAGAAAGAAAGGAAGAAGAGATATGAGATAAAGTCATTTATATCACATGTCTGCAAATGCATGTAGCTCCTTGCTACCAGATAACTGCTTTCCAACAGCAAATAATGAAATTATACTTTTTTTATGCTGTTAATTATATGCAAATTAAAATTGCGTGCACATTAATGCAAAGAGGTGAATATCCATTTAATCAAACCCTCCCTGTAGGGCCCAATAATAAAAATGACAGAAGACTTGCATTACTAATTCTGAACTTCTCATATCTTGTACGTACTTACCTTGTAAACGAACTGCTACTGTGACACCTGCCTGCTGGGCTGGAGGTTTATGTTGATTAGGTCTATAGGAGCTAGCAGCAATCCTCATGAAGGGAAAGTTCAGTTCCCTGAGACTGAAAACCTAAAGAGCAAATCCCTGCAGCAACTGGAATCATTTAGCTGCTGAAATCAACAATAACAGGCACCTAACACTCAAGATAATTCGATAAGGAATTTGGCTGTAGCCTGTTCTGACATGCTCCATGGTGAGGCCACTGATCTGTTGTTCAGGTCTGTTTTCCCTCTCTTATATCAGCAGGAAAGAGAAGTGTGTCTAAACTATCTGTTTTCTTCCCTGAAAAAAAGCTGCTGAACATCTCCCTTTTTCTCAGTCTCCATTTTCTTTTTTTTTTTTTCAGTTTTCATTTTCACTTCCAATTCTAGCATTGAGAGAAACTTCCCAAGGAACAGAAGGGCAAAAGCCTCTTTGATGTCGATTCTCTATATTAATAACACTGACAAGAGGGCCCTTAACCCTGTTTAATAGCTAAAAAGACAAGTGGCAGGGGAAGAAAACAGAAATTTATACGAATGAGACCATATTCCATTATGCTGCCTCACATGGTGACAGCACAGACTCATGAATTTTCATCTGACATGTCAGTTGAGATCGTTCCCGGGGTCTTGCTGCAGCGAACGTAGATATGCTTTTCTCCTTGAATCACAGGACCGTTCCAATCAGCACCACTTGGACTGGCTTCTCATGAAGTTATCCTTATAGAAAAGAACTATTAAAACACNATTTTTTATTCCCCAGTACATTGCTACAGGAAAAAATGTATCCTTCCTGTTGGGATGTAAATCCCACCAACCTGAAGTAAGGCTCCTTCTTGTCAAGTTGCGCAGCCTTGCTCAAAAACCCCAGACAGTCCTGTTCAGCCTTTACCACAGGTTGAATTCTTAATTTCCTATTTCTCCTTTCATTGCATAAGCCTCAGTTAGGAAGTAGTCACTTGAATTGTGGTACTTTAAAAGCGTTAGATACACGTCATGGAGCACCAAGGAGTGCTGAAAAAGAAGCTGATCATAAGGTGGAAGACACAGACATTGCTGATGACAGCTATGAACCCTGCTGGAAACCCTCTCCTCCTGTGTACTTACAGAATTACAGGTTCATTACGGTTTTTAAAAAAACTCTAAGATCATCCAGTCCAACTGTCAGCCCAACACCACCATGTCTACTAAACCATGTTCCAAAGTGCCACAGCTACATGGTTTTTGAAAACCCTTCAGGGATGGAGATTACAGGACTGCCCGGGGCAGTTCCTGTGCTTCACCACTTTTTCAGTAAAGAAGTTCTCTAATATCCAGTCTTAACCTCCCCTAGTGCAACTTGAGGCTGTTTCCTCTCTTCCTATCACTTGTTGCTTGGGAGAAGAGATCAGCAGTAACCTTACTGCAATCTCCTTTCAAGTAGTTGTAAAGGACGATAAGGTCTCTCTCCCAGAATGAATCGTTTCAGGGAACGTAAAGAACTCACAGGGACTTAGTGCTATCTCAGAGTCCTCTCTAGGATCTAGCACATCTAAATATCTAGAAGGCACTCCATTATTTTGATAGTATCAAGCCAAACTCAGCAAGAAATTAATTTTTTGATGCCATATAGAAAGCTTAAAAGCAAGCATTCCACCCTAGGCATGACTGCTCAGCCTACACCTGCCTCTCACACAGATTCTCTCACTGCTTTTCTTCAAGTGTGTGAGCTACAGTAAAACATCATTTTTAAAACCAATTCAATTCCTCATTTTAGTGGTTACTAATTAAACATTGATTTAAATAAGCATAAGGTATTTTATTTTAAAACTTTCTACCACATTATATATATATATAAATCTCTGTAATTACAGATGAGATAAACACATAATTACAGATTTAAGTGTGTATTCTTTATTGCCAAACCATAATCACAATATTTTCTGCAGAGCTTATATTTATCTTTTTAGATGCAACTTGATCACTTGCCAACAGGATTCTTTATTTCATAGGTCATTGATCTAATATGGTGTAAATGGTTCCTTAGATGCTTTTCCATTATTTCCATTTAGTCACTACTGTGAGGAACAGATCTGTTTTCTTGAAGGACCCTATGTTTTTCTTTGCTTTGTCCTTCTGAAAACCTATGTTTTCTTGGTCACCCTGCTTTTAATTTTCTCTCATAAAGAAGGTTAATTTTTTCATTTTAACCTTCCTTTTCAGTCATGTTTAAGCCACATTTTTACTTAAACTGATATTCATTCTTAACATCTGGGTAGATTCATTATTGAGAAGCCCAATTTTAAGTTGAAAACGTAGTGGGGGAGGGATAGGAGAGCGAGAGATTGTGTTCTCTTCCAACTGTGAATACAAAAAAGTTGCAGAAAACTACAAAATCTATGAACTCCAACAATCTGAAAGACACAGGGAAAGATATGCAACGTTTTTTGGACATCCGAAGATGGATTTAAGTGACCAGTTCCATTTGAAAACCAGGTAGACAATGCTTAGCTAAACTGAAATTGTGTTATTCAGGAGTCTAAATATTTTTGAAGATTCAGTGTGTGCTGAGCTTAGGTAATTCATGAAAGATAATACCTCTTGTGTTCAATGATTATTCAGTGATAAGTCAAACTTTTTAAGAATATATTTTTTAAAATTAGGTATCTATCACATTACGGGTTTTCCTCCTTAAGTAACAACACAACATTTAATTTTCATTTCATTAAGCAAAGCATGCTTCTTGAAAAAATCCTAGGTAACAAAGTAGCCTCAAAGAAGAAAAACAGATCATCCATCATTCTCTAATATGATAAAATGAAAAAAATTAATAACATGAATAAACATAAGCTAAATGATTTAATTACTTACTTATATATTTTTTTAATATACTCTACCCTTAGCAAGAAATATTACCAATTATTACCACAAGATTATATCTGGTTGCAAATCAATGCATTTTAATTGTTTATACACATCAACATGACTGAAACTTTCTTTAGGAAAATAATTAAGTACAGATTAAAATTAATTATTTAAATACAGATTTCCTGCCTGCTGACTTAAATCATGATTAAAATTGGTGATTTAAATCAATCCACCCCTACTGCGACCTACCAAAAAAAGTTTTCCAAATTGTAATCAAATAATATGCAGCGTTCGGTGATAATTGAAGAGGCTTATGGTTAGGTAAGACTTCCATGGGAGTGAATTCTTAATTTCCTATTTCTCCTTTCATTGCATATGTCAGTTACAGAGTTTTATAGCATAACATGTACAGTTTGATTTGTGTAGAAGACGATACAAGATTGCAGTGCATTGAACTGTATTGTAAGAGACAGCATTTCTAAAAGAATTGAGATATATTGAGTAACAGGCTAACAGAGATGTAGGCATGACCTATTTGTATCATCAAAATACGTAAAGTAGTTCCCTATAGAAACTCATTGGTACAATTTGCTCATACTAGTAGGTAACCTGTGATCATCTATTATCATATCCATTAGATAATCTATTATACTGTTTCAGATTCCATTAATTTCAAATTGTTAACAATCTTGACAATACTTATGCATGTCTGTTGTTCGGTGCACATAGTTCCTCTAAATGTTTCTGTGTTTACCATCAAAACGAACACACTGTCTCCCATACACTGTACTTGAAGTCCTAAGTATATATTTTCCTATACTATTTTGATGTAAATCGCATTAAGAAAGATATCTGAATTCCAGTGCTGTCCATTAGCATCTTTGGATCTTAGGAAAAACAAAACTTTCTGACTGTCCACAGATATTTAGCTTTCAATTTCATCATATTTAAAGGAGTTTACTTTAGGGTATCTATCATGTGCATATGGAAATTTGAAACAGAAAAACAAGTTATTAAGAACAACAAGATACAACAATAACATCTCACAGCATAGTGAGTCTTAACCAAGAAAAAGTTCTTTCCCTAAAAATCCTCATTTCTCTTTAAAGTGTCAAGAAATATTCTCACTCTCACAGTTCTCCATGATTAAATAGTTTGGGTAATCTACTACCAAGGCTAAATGATCTCTTCAGATCTCTCACTAGAAAAGGAAGGCAGGGCAACTAGTACAGCAACAAATGCTATTTCAACACATAATGGACCTTACGAGGATGCAATCATTATACTTGACAGATGATTTATAGTTTTATCAATGTAAAAAAATGTTGCATTGAGCTTTACATCTTTAGTACTGCATGGAAAACAGGTATACAAAAAGTTGTTTACTAAATGAGAATCCATTTTTAGTTTAGTGCACAAAAAAAAAGGAAACCAGACAATATCATTCCACATCTTATGTTATTTCAAATACCCAAAGTCCTCAGAAAGTGACTTGTTTACAATTCTGCCACATCTCCACGTTCTTCTGGTTTCTTCTAAAGACAGACAAAAAAATACTCAGCATCCCATCCCTCTCCATTTGAAGCTGTAGCAGATCCTATAAGCTAGCAAATAAGCATACACTTCAATGACATTGTTTAACCTTCATCTTTAATTATTTTGCCATTGCTCTGGAAACAGAAAATATATCTACAGCAAAGCTACTCAATTCCATTCACAATCACAGCATCTGCTGGAGGCCAAGTGACAAGCTAATGTGAGAGCCAGTGGTGTGTTTCTTTGAAGTTAATCAAGCCAATACCCACACTCTAGAAATAGTGAGCTGGACTTCAAAAGATAGCAGAAAAAGAACGAAGAGGTCCTGAAGGGAAAAGTATGATGAATGACAAAGAATTGTCCATTTAGACAATTATGTAAATGTGCTGCAGGGTACCTCATAGGAAGACGAGTCCTGGTTAATGACAGTACACAGATGTGATGCTAAATTGTTCTCACTTTATTGCCAAAGTATCACTTATTTATACACCTTAAAGCTATCCACGTGCCACAAGACATAACATTATTGGTTAAAACAAGCTGTCCACAAACTCAAGGTTGCTTCTAATTGGTTATCATGCGATGTGCTGCAGTTAGAGTTTGTTCAGCCTAAGTAAGAGCAAAGACCGTGTGCTCATCAATTCGAAACAATGCAGTGTCTTAGCTGCAAAGCTACAGTTAACAATGTTTAAGCCTTGCAGTTTCACATCCTGCTCAGCTCCCTCCTTATCACTTGCAGTGTTTCCTGTACCATCCATACAAGGTTGATTCAGGCTTCTACTGCGTGTTCTCAGTCATGTATACCTACATTGAAGCTTTCATTACAAGACCTGGATTGTTCACAGTCAACAAGTCATGTCCTCCCTGGACCAGAAATTCCTCCTCATAAATGGTCACAAAACTATGTCTATGAAAGTCCAAGACACTAAAGGAAGAAGCATTTACAGGAATAGACAAACTCAATCTGAAATGCAATAAATCACAAAGGTTGCAGAGATTATGTCTTTTATAATTTGATCAAAAGCTTAATTTATCAACACGGTAGTTTTTAATACTTGACAGGAACATCCGAATTAGAGGTACCGTTACTTCACTTCTGCTTGTATACTACATAAACAAAGTGAGTTTCCATGTGGCCAAGAGCTTGATGCTCAAGGTATCACTGGGTATTTGCCATAAAGCTCACTGGAGAAAAGCCATAACAATTGCTTCCTCAGAGACGAAACAAAAGAATGAGAGAATAGGAAGAAAAATATAACATGTATTATACTCCCTTGGTTTTCCAGACTAAGAAAGTCACAGTCCTCCATGAGTGTGTTTTCAGGGTCCCTGGGGAACCTTAAAAGTTTAGGGGACAGTCCATATGCACTTCCTGTGGCTGTTGGCCAAGACAGAAAATACACAATGTACTCCTCTGCATCAGTCCTCATCTCTACTTCCCATGAAAGATGGCAAAAGAAAGATACTGCTGTTGTTTCATTTTTCATTTTGCAGCTTAGAGGGTAATGAGGCTGGTTTCATTCTTGATACTCATAAGGCAATGTACTATTATACTATCCATTATCACCTCCGTATTACCTCCCATTTTCCTTCAAGCTCTTGCACTTGCCTATGACCTCAATGTATAATCAGATGCAATAGTTATTTTTCTAATACACAGGGTTATGGTACTTGCAAAGGGTTCCAAGTTCTTACAGTGTAAATAAAAGTTATAGTTACTATTATCAATCTTCCTAAGACCAAATGTTTCCAGTACAAATCTTGCTCCACAGTGTGAAACTATGTGAGAGCACTGCTTGAGGTATAAGAATGTGATGCTACACCTTGCTAGCAGGCTTCCCAAAAAGCCTCTTACAAAATAAAAAGCCTTCAAACAAAGCTAAGTTGCCAGAGCAGGGTCAGTCAGAGGATAAATCACATCTCAGTGACTAATCTGTCCTCCTCCTGTGAGCTGTAAATCAAGAAGAAAGATGAGGAGGTTCTCAGGTTGGTCATGGAACAAATGGTAAATCTCACAGTTTGTCACCAGCTAATAGGAAAGAAAATATTAAAAAATAAATGTCATATTAATAAAAGATGATTTTACATGGTTAACTTACTTTATAATGAATATTAATGAAATTATTTTAAAAATGAATGTAAGCCCATAAGTTTTCTTCTTGCAAATAAAGAAACTAACTGAAAACAGGAGCAGTTCAGGCTATAGATACTTTGTCTCTGTTCACTAATTGCACAGATTGAAAAACTTTAATGGTTGTTTAGGGAGGCAAAGAAAATTAGATAGGAGAAGCTGTAGGGCAGTACCCTGTCAAAATCTCAGTCCAGCACTTCACTTACAAGGATTTAAGATCAGACCAATTAGAGATTAATCATCTCATTCTCCCATTTCTTTTTGTAAGAAGGATGTACAGGTACAGATACTTCCCTGGGCAACTTGTGCAAGAGCCCTACCACCCCCACAGGAAAACATTTCTGCCTAAGATCTCATCTAAATTTCCCCTCTTTCAGCATAAACCTATTTCCCTTATCCTATCCCTGCACTCCCTGACCAAGAGCCCCTTCCCACTTTCCTGCAGATAAATTAAAAACAGGATCAAATATGCAGTTCCTGGGATACTGAAACACAAATGAATTTCAAAAACTGGAGTCAGCCACTCTGGCAACTTTAGTACTTGAGAAAAAACATCTGCTGAATGAACAAATCACAGGCATCATAAGGGGAGCTGCTACTCATGACCATATGGTCTTTACCATTTTTCTTTTTAACTCAGGCAAGACTAATAGGTATGCTTAGGTAGCTGGGTAATCTTTTGAATCTCATTCTGCGGTTTAGAAAGCAAACACAGAGGGCAAACAGTTTTACTTGAGAAGGATACAAAGAACTGGGTAAGAGGGATTTTTTTTCACCATTTTGTCTGTCCTGCTGATGAACAGAGACCACTGCCGTTGGTGAGCCCGTCACTTTATAAGGCTTGGCAGATGTGCTGTACTACTAAGGCTACCATATAGTGTGCACACACCAAAAGTCAAAGATTTAATCAGACCATAAGCAATAGCATAGTCTACTTCCATTTGACAGACCCAGTGGATTACTTTTATTCACCTGCCATTATACTTCTACAGCAAACAAAATGCACCTGAAACCGTGCTTGTTCACAAAATGAAAACTGCTGCCAGTGAAGTCATAACAAATCAGGAGACATTTCTAATCACTTTCATAAGATATTGTACACTAAATGCCGGGCAGAAAATGTCTCTTTGGAAAGCTATATCAGGGAGCAAAGTGATAGCGTGTAAATTTACCTTTGCAAGGTTTCAAGAGATACATTAAAGAAAAATCTGAAGGAAAAAGATATCAGCAATGGAAAAGACTTCCAAAGGACTTGTTCCATCCCTGGCAATATTCTAGGCCAGATTGGATAGGGCTCTGAGCAACCCAATACAGTGGAAGATGTCACTGCTCACTGCAAGGACACTGGACTGGATGGCCTGCAAAGGTCCTTTCTAACACAAACCATTCTAAGATTGTACGATTTTATGACTACAAAGTCTTACTGAAACTCAGTGGGAACTGGGTGCCAAAATTCCTTAGGCAATTCTTAAAATTTTCAGCTAAATTGTGATTATACAAGTCTGATGTGGATGTTTGAATCAGCGTGACACCCTAGCATTTCAAAGTGAAGAATCCATTCTACAGGCAACCTCAAAATATCACTCTTTGCTCTCTAGCTTACTCCACCTACTGTTTCTGTGGGTGTTTAGAACTTGAACTCATTCAAATCTTCCAGTTTAATTGTATTATTTTGATAGTGTGATTAATTAAATGTCAGTGTGGCAGTACAAACAATAATGAACTCTCTCCTGTTCATTTAATTAGAAATGAAGTCACATTTTTCAGTGTTTCTATTGCCCCAAAGTATTTTCACTAAAGTTCACCTTTTTTTAGTACAAGGCCACATTTAAAAAGTAGTAAGAAGAATAAAAGTACTTGGAATTCATGCTGAAGAACATTTTCAGAGAAACCAAGATTCAGACTGTAATGAGACATTGATAAGTTTTAAAACATAGATGAATGGTTAGTGATTCTTAACAGCACCTGCAGACATGCGATTCTGAAAATCCCCCATGGCATCTATTCCAGTGTTTGTCAAACATCCAAAAGCCTGGCTTCCATTGAGCTAGATAAAAAATGGAACATGTTTACATGTAACTAGAATTTTGACCTGATTTTTAAATCTATTAATGCACTCACCTCTCTCAATTAACAGGGACTGTAGACTTATGCATACAATGAATCAGTGCCTTAGGAGTCTAAAAGTAAGATTCTTACTTTTGAAGTGCCTGACTAGCTTTTGCAGGGATGAGAGAGGAACTGAATGGCTTCCCAGTCCTGCATGATGCCGGACCACCTAGTCTTATGAGCCAGAAAAATTCCTGTTATGAAATATCTAGTCTGGCTAAGGTCACATTTAAAATGCTAGGTAGGTTAAAGATGCTACATGAATCGAGAAAGTAATGACAGGCTAGCCTCTGAAGTGTTAATGGAAATAAAACAGTCCAAAAAGTCTAGCATGGCCTTGGGCTTAGTCCCCCAAGCTACCACTTCAAACTGTGTACATCCATAAAGACACTAAACTTAAATAGGTTAGGAAGAAAGAAAGGCGGGTTTCAGTTCAGTGAATATTTCATATCATCTCCCTGGCTGATTTTTTTCAGCACACCTAATTCCTCTCTCATATACTTTGCTTACACTTGGCATGCAAAGCGACACAGGGTTACTGTTAACAAAGCAGCAAGAGCTTCTCTGAAGATTTGAGTAAATGCTCTGACACACAGAGCTGTGCTGATTTCCAGACAACAGTTTGACATCTGCTCCATCATGTAGAAATGAGACTTTACAAAGCCCAACTTCAATTCATTTTAAAACCTCAATTGAAGATGCCATTTTAGACCCTCTTGCTGGAGATTTCACTTCCCTGACTGCTTAACATGCGCATTGGAGCCTCCAACACTGAGCCATATAGATTTGTCTTTGTCTTTTGTGTTAATTATTAGCTGCTGCAGAGCTGTCTCTGTGGGTGAACGCACACAGAAACAAAGGCAGCAAGGTTGTAAAACCTTTTATCTCTATCAGGGCACATTATTTGATAAGGTGCTAAGCTAATAGCAACGCATGTCAAATTGTGTTTAGACAGATCAGTGTGCTGGGAATTGGAGGTTATATTTGCCTCTAGAAACTGGCACCTGCAGAAGCAAAGAGAAATTCATACCAATATTCACAATACTTTGTAAACTGTAAACCACCTCCAAGTGGTTACTTTACTTATGGCTCCAAGATAATGAACCTCTGTGATTTCATTTACCTTGTGCATATCCTGCTGAATTTAAATCATTCATATTCTCATAAAAGCCGTGAAAATAGGAAACAGAACATGGGACGGAGAGCAATGCAGTCTTATGTTAATATTACATAGCACATATTTTTAAAAGCACCTCTGAACACACAAATGCAGATGCTAGCATTTTAGTAAGATCTAAACGTGTGTACCTGAGAAATAGGCAAGGGTGTGCATTGAGGCTTCCAAATTGATAAAATACAACGCTTTGGGGGAAAAAAAAACCCCACATCCTACATATAAGAACAAGAAGTATGATGTAAATCTAAAAAGATTTATAACTTCCAGCATTTGGGTTTTGTTTGAAGGTCCCCCTCCCCTTGCAGATGTTAGTCTTCTGGTTTTCAGCTTCTAAATGCAAGGCAGCATCTGGACAGGACCACAGGCAACAAATGTCACTTCCCCATGGATGTGAAAAGCTGATAATGGTAGCCAGTCAGCCTGAAAAATCACACTATGGTTCTTCCCCCAGAAACCCTTTCCTTTTTAGACAGCTTTGTCCACTAGGACATTGGAAAACAGAGTCTGGCTAACCAGTATGCTCATCGCCATACTGTTTCAGTATCTTAAACATTTTCTCTTGGACAAAATCCTCAAGACATTCTAAAGAATTATCCTTGGTATCCAATTTGCATGAAGCTTACAACCTTGATTTTCTAAAAGTCATTGGGAACCAAAGAACATATTTAGATAATCAGGATTTCAGGTCCCCAGGGATGGTTTCAGCAGAGCTGATAGATAGTTGTTTTGTAAACTAAGTTTGAAATAATTAAGGTTCAACGTAATCAGAATTATTCTGTAAACAAAAAAAAAGCTTAGATTATTTCTCCTACTTACTCTACAGACCTGGTAGTAGTTCTGAAATAAAAATCTAATGCTTTCAACTGTTCTGAACCAAAATTTGTAATTAAAAAGGTATGATAAATTGACTGTAATAGGATATGTACACATTTTAGTTCTTGCATTGGTCAACAGGCAAACAAAAATATTCAAAATGCCACAACTGAAATGAAAAGCAAAAACAAAATAAATTTGTTTTCCCTCAAGTTCTTAAACAAATGACTGCTTATGAAATATCTTCAGTGTGAGTAGTGGTTTCCAGCGTTCCCAGTGAACAACTACACTGCATTCCTGTTCTTAGTTCCAAAAACAAGGCTTCTAGGAAAAAAAAAAAGATAAAAAGCACTTAATTTGGTCTAAGATTATTATTAATTCGATATTGTCACTACTGGAGAACCTTATTTATTGATTCTCTAATACTACAAGTTGTCACCTTGCTGTATTGATATCAACCTGTATTGATATCAGCCTGCTCAGCTTGTGATACAACTGAAGAACCACCCAATACACTCAAAACCTATGTTTTTATCTTATCTGCTGACTCTAGTGTGATGACATAGGACATGAACCAATGTTTTAGAGAGATACAGTATACTTTACATTTTCTATGCCTATATTCTAATTTGAGCTCAATCAGAGCTAAAAAGCAAAACAGCAGCAGGCTTCTTTGCAGAGAGTGGTGTGAATTTGAGCTTATTTCAATTATTAATGAAATCTTCTGTTCAGAAGTATATGGTTCATCCTTAAAAATAAACATGAAGGACTAACTTGTTTCCTGCTCCTGCAAACCAAAGTAACTTTGAGACCATACTAAATGCATCCTTCTCACTCTAACAGTGCTGTTGGTATAATGTTAATAAACAGAAAGTACAAATATTCAGTCAAAACATCAAGAATTATTATTTTTACAGAATTGCTTGTAAAACATCACTAGCTTACATTATATCATTCAAATATATTTTCCAGTCAGGTAGAGTCATGCTTGGATAGGGTTTCTAAGCCACCAAATACATCTGTAATTCAAAAGAGCATGGCACTCCACAAGAGGATGCAAATGAGACAAAACAGAGCAACCCTGACAGAGAAACCTCATCCACCCACAAAGATGGGTTATGCATGTCGCATTTTCCAGCCTATTTCTCTTAAACATGTTTTGCACTTTCTACTGCTAAAAATAACTCTGCTACGTTAGAAAAGAGCAGTGGCAGAAACCAGTGCTTGCTGGCAAACTACTTTCTTTCCCCCGCCACCCTTTTTTTTAAAGGGAGAGAGAGAAAATATTCATCTGTAACATTTCATACCTGTTTAGGTTAAACATGACAGCCATACTAAATAAGAAATAAGCTGATAATGGTATTTATATTTTGCTTGAATAAGCCTAATCAGCTCAGTTATGGTTTTACTGACACCCATGCTAAGTGACCCAAAGAAATCTTCCCACTACCAAACTAATGAGAGAGTAGACTGTGAATTTAAAATGCATACATACGTGTGTGAGCCTAGACACATTTATTCATCAGTGTGTTTAACACAACATGCATTTATTGTGCCAAAATTATTAATACTGAAAAAGATCTTACTAACATAATACAGAACAGTCTTAAACTGACATGTTTGATCTGCTTAGTACACTAGAGTTGTTACTGTTCGTTAGGAGAAAGGACACGTACGTATATACTCCTTTAGCTTGTGTACCTTATTTAATGTTTCTATAAAAAGCCAATATAAAAATGATTATATATCAACATATTCATGGGTATTGAAATAATAACCACTGTTTTAAGCAAAAGTCACCAAATAGTGCCATCTACTGCAAACTGCCTAATATTGCCAACAACAGATCCCTGTTCTCAATTACCTGAAATTCACAAAATAAAATATTACGAAGCCACATTCCTTTATTCAAATGAGAGCCTAAAGAGCTAGAGAGAGAAGAAATGAACAAAGAAACAAACAAACATCATTTAACAGACCTCTGCTGGAATTGGAGGAATATAGTCTATTGTTCCAGCATCCCTCTGCTTTTGTAGTGCCTCCTGGATTACTGAATAGGCAGAAATCTGCATAAGGAAATCCTCATGCAAACACCAACACACACACTCACATGTAAATGCTTTTAGCAATGTGATTTATGAACAACTCGTTAATAAGGGTGATATGTTACTGCTGAGATACTAAGAACAACGTCCTACAGGTTCCAGATTAAAGGGTTTGCCGTTGAAGAAACGGAGCAAATTGCAGAGCCACAACCTGTGTGTCATAGAAATCAACAGCAAGACTCCCAAGATGCTTAAAAACAACAAAGATAAAACCTCACCATGAACTCTAAAATAGGCAGGATGGTAGGGAGCCTTTATTTGAGCATCCGCATTCTGTGGTGATGAGAATAAAACAAATTAGCTTAAGCATATTACAATACCTGCAGAACACTTAGTGTGCCCAAAAGACAGCACTATTCATTTTTTAAGTAGCCACAGCTCTGGTGAGACACAGCAGGATATTTTCAAAACAATTTAAAAAACTCATCCTCATATTTCCACAGGATCCCAGTGGCATAACAGTGCATCATCTAGAACAGCATCATTTAAGTTACACATGGAGGCAAAGACAGCACTACGTTTCTTCCCGCCCACACTGATGCAATCCATTTCACCATAACTAAAGTGATCTAAATACAATAAAGTTATGTGTTCATTATGCATCTGGATAGAATTAGTTTTCTACTCTTCCATAAATGACTTAAACTCTAAGCTGACCAAATAGATGAGGCTAAGATCCCATTTAATTATGACAGAGGAGCCCCCTCAGTGATTTCTTTTACCATTTGGATCCTTTACCTAGGGCCAAAAGTTTCATCTCCACACAGCTGTGCCATGTGCTACGTAGTGTTTGTTCACCAATTGCACATCAGAGGTGATTGAAGGTCCTCAATAGAAGCCTGTCAGCCTGATAGCTGACAAAACACCTTGTGAATGGAATGAGCAAAAATTAATGAAAAAACCGTTACATAAGCATAAATTACTGTTCTTAACAAAACTGGGGCTATTTCCGCGTTACTTCCACTGCTAATTTTTCACTCACATTTCTACTTGACTTTTAATTTTGTGAAAACGGATTAATTAAGTGCTGATTGATTTGTATTTTCTAAATCATGATGAAATTATGGTTTAAAGTTTCATGTCACAGGTAAAACTGTTAAAAGCCACAGCAGCAATGACAGTAATGAAGGAGTATCCATATTAATTTCTTGTACATTTATCATGTAGCTTTTTCCTTTTTTTCCTTCCCCTCCTCTTAATCAAGACCCTGTTTTTCTGTATTGTGAACTGACTTCACTCAACAAAATAGATCAGCTGATAGTACTGGAGTGAGGGGATTGAGGCACCGACTCCTCTCTGATGGAAAGAAGACCCTCTATTACGCTTAATGGCTTCTTTATATATGCTAGTTATTAAAGCACATGCTGTTTGTTTTACAATGATTAGGTTTTGCTACCTGTTCATGCACCTAAACTATACATATGATTGGCTAAGACTAACCATTCATGTGCCATAGCACATTTTGTTTTTCAATCTTGTTCCACTTATTCATCGTGTTTTTCTCAGCTGCATCTCTTATGTTCCTCTTCATTACTTTCTTTCTCATCTCTTCACAGCCAAGGTCCTTCAAAGACAGCATCCATTTGTTTTTGTCCCTCTGCCTGTAAGAATTTCTCTACACTAGAGGGCCAGATTCTCATCTCTCCCCAAGGAGCACTTCATGCTTCCTAGCAGTACAAATGAACTTTAAATCAAGTAGATAGTGAAGTCTGTTAAAACATCCCCTTCAAAGTTATTCATATCCTGAAAAGCTAAGCTCTAAGCTCTTCTATCTTTTCACTAGGTTAGACCTAAACCTTGAGGCTTTCCATATCTTTGCACCCTTTCAAGTCCTAGTCCTGTGACCAAGTATAAAAATTCATGCTGTCACCACAAAAAAAGTTGGTTTTCACACAGAAATTAGCCATTCCATTAACACTTAAAGATCCAAATATGCTGTAAATACAGGTAAATTATTTCCTTAGAAATTCCTAGGAAGAAAAGGCTATATTGTTCATACTTGGAGTTCAATGCTAGAAAGTTCTAGAGCACTCATGCTTGTTAACCCTTGGCATTGATTAGCTCCTTGTAATTAAGATGATAACATATTGTAGAAATTAATGAATTGACAACTTCCTTGGAAAACTGAAGTATTTAATACCATGTTATGGCTGGATAAACTAAGGCACTGAAATCTTAAGGGCAGCATTCTTAACCTTGCTTGAACAATACAAAGCATCCAAATCCAAATATGTGCATGTGAGGAAAGAGTTGCCTTTGAACAGGGACTGAGTACGTAGCTCCACAGTTCAGGAAAACTGATGGAAGTCCATAAATCCAGTGCTGTTAGAAACTCCTCATTGAAAACTAACATTTGAATATTTTGTCTGAAGCATCAATGAAAGCGAAACAAGATGAAGAAAACAGAATCCCAAAATTTTTGCTTTCAAGTTATTTTGAAAGGGCAAACATCAAGTTTTGGGTTTATTTTTGATGACAACAGAGACCTATGAATCACCCAAGGCTGTAGCCAAAGAGGTCTCGCTTGACAATTACCACAGCCTCTTACGTTCTGAAGAGTGCTAAACAGTAAAATAATGCAACTCATTGAAAAAACTCAAGATAGACCACTAGGGATACCTAAGCATACAGTATATGTTTATACACACCAATATACGTCTTTATATAAACACAACCAAGAAACCAAACGTGTACTCCTCCCACCTAGTTTGCATGCCAACAGAGCTGAAATGGATATGGGTTCCTAAATCCAGCCTTTTCTCTGCTTCATAGAGCAAACACAGAATTGTGCTTCTTGAAACTTTTTTGTCACTTCCTTACTCCCAAGAATAAAATTTCATTGGTGTCTTCATTTTCATGTGAAATTATATCCATCCACCCACCTGGGAAACAACAGTAGCAAAAAACTGAAGAGTATTTTCAGACAAGGCTGATTTCTATAGTATATACAAGGGAGTAAAATTGCATGAAAGCACTGAAAACAGTGTCTTTTAAATAGAAAAGTAGACAAAACCTTCAGGCATCAGTGAAGGTAAGTGAATTTCAGGAAAGCAGTTCCAAATTACAATAACTTTCTCAACCTCCATCCAGACAAAAATACGATTGGCAAGTCCTTCCTGACAGCTACTTACCTCTGAGGCTGAAAGTCATCAGACTGACTCCTCTGTATAAAAAGTATGCCAGATACACTTAAGAATGAAAAATCTCTGCTAAAATTCCTAGATATTTTCTCTAAGCCACCATCCATTGTATCATAAACCACACACTAAGTCCTCTATGAGCTGAGAAAACAGACAGCTAAAATAGCAAGTCCAGAGAAGGTCACAAAGATGATCTGAAAGCTGGAGCATCTCCCATAGAAGTACAAGCCAAATGAGTTGGAGTTGTCTAGCCTGGAGAAAACAAAGATCTGCGGAGACCTTAGAGCAGACTTTTAGTACTGAAAGGGGCTCCAGGAAAACTAGGGAGAGGGCTCTTGATCAAGGAGTGCAGAGATAGGACAAGGGTGAACGATTTTAAGCTCAAGGATGTTCTTATTAGTTCAACAGTCTGCTTATGAGAAGAGAGTGGTTATGGAGCACACTCCTTTTTTGAGCATGTGAGAAACACTCATTCACTGCTAAAATATTAAAAAGGACAAAGTCTTCAAAGCAAAGATAATAACATTTTTATTTTACAATTCAGCACTGAATTGGAGGCCCTTCTAAAAAAGGCATATGCAAAGGCTGGTTACAGGAGTTTTATACTGGTTAAACATGTATATTCATACAGATTTTGAGAAATGCTGGTTACATATTCAAGGAATATTGGTTAACCATACACAGAACTCATATCACCCACTCTCAAATGTACATCACTGTTCCTTTGTGTTCAGAATCCTCTGATGCTCTTTATCTTATCTCCTTCCTTATTGTCTCCTCTTGATGACCTCAGGTTGCTCTTTGTTCCTTCTGGGGAACTGTCCTTGTTTTGACTAGCAAACAAGCCAAATTCCTGTCACAATCACATCCCTCTTTACTGCAACCTGGCCAGGATTTGCCTTCAGTATACATACTAGTTTTAGACAAAGAATGGTGTAAGTTCTCAAAGAATATTTATTTAGGTTATCCAATTATGTCTGAAGACTGTCCGCACACCATCTCCCAACATGAGACACATCCACATCACAACAATCGAACCCTTCAATTAGTGAACAGTATCCAGATTTCTCACTGCAAAAAACACACCATCTTTATCCCAAGACGTGCCCATTTGATTAGTATGTGCCTGAGCTTCCTTCTTTCAGTGATGAGGTGCTATGAGAAAGATGTATTTGAAGTCCTGCATATTCACAGTTGGGTAATTAGCAAAGGCGCCCCAACAACAACAGTAAATAAACCATTTAAGCCATAAATCACATTTATGATTTTCACTGTAAATGTAATTGGTAAAAACGTCCAACTTCACAGAAAATAGCAGTTACAAGAAGACACTTCAATAATGACAGATTGTTTTCAGCCAGAAGTAGCACCAGAATAGTTGATTTTAATCGCAGATTTGCATTCAGTTGCTACAGATGAAGCTCTTACAGTATAGTCTCAAAACCACAAATGAACTGTTTATTTTTACTTGTTACAACAGCAATACTTACTGAACTCTGATGAATGTTTTTGTTTGTCAAAGGAGCTAATTTTAAATAACAGCAGTAACCAGTTTGATTCCTTACTCTTTAAAAAGCAGCTGGAGAAGACAGAACTCCAACAGCTGTAGAAATGAAGCAGGAAGTCAGGTTTATTGAAAAAACTCTTTTTCAAATATGAAGAACTGTGTTGCATGGCTCTGTGCTTCTCCAAAATACACTTGGAACTAGAACTCAGGTTGGCTAAGACTGTGAAGGATAATAAGAAATCCTTCTACAAATATATTAATAACAAAAGGAGAACTAGGGAGACCATACAGTTCCTTTTGGACACAGAGGGAACAACAGTAACAGGGGATGAGGAGAAGGCTGAGGTACTAAATGCCTTCTTTGCCTCAGTCTTTAATCGCAAAGAAAGCTGTTCCCTCTGTGTACAAACCCCGGAACTAGAGGAGCAATATGAGGCTCCCATGGTCCAAGAGGAGGAGGTCAGAGCCTTGCTTGCTCAACTGGACACCCACAAGTCTATGGGCCCAGACGGGATTCACCCCAGGGTGTTGAGAGAGCTGGCGGATGTACTGGCCAAACCCCTTTCCATCATCTTCCAGCAGTCCTGGAGGACTGGGGAAGTTCCTCTGGACTGGAGGCTGGCTGATGTTGTGCCCATCTCCAAGAAGGGTACATTGCCAGCCTCAACACCAGTAATTCAAAAGACTCTCAATAGCTTTTCTACTGGAAGGATGCAACAACACAAAGATTTGCATTTAAGTATCATACGTGCTAAGATAGTGTCCAAAACACTAGACCACTGCCTTCCCTGAATATGTGAATTCCATCCCAAACATCTTCCCATCTAGGGCCAAGCAACTGGAAGCAGGCATATTGAACCAGGTCACCAGACAGCGCAGGTACCATGATGGAACACTGGTAGCAGCAAATGCATCCTGCAATGAGATCTGTTTAATTATAGTGTTGGCCTATAATATTCTTGTACCCAACTAGCTTCCTACAAATCACTCTGCAAGTATATGAGGTATTGGTGCTGCACAGCAAAGAGAAAGGGCCAACTGAACCTTAAACTTAAGTCTGCTTAGTCATTTTTAGCCTAGGTGAGAGTTCACACAAGCATGTGCTCTGTAGAAATCAGTGCTGAGCAAAACAAAATATTTAGAACGTTTGGTGTTACAAAAGCTATTACAATATTTGACATTTTCATTTATCAACTCAAAGCATAGGTGAACAAATGGTCTTATAATTACAGTCCAACTCACTATTGGACTGTTTTGATTTTATATTTATATAAACACAAGTCAGTAAGCACTAACAGAAAGGACTTGGCTTAGAGTATGGCTCCGGGACTCCAGTTTGCAACCCATGCATCCTTAGCTACCTTATAGCCATTCTGAAATTCAAATTTGAAAGCCCAAACACAAATAATTGAACTTAGATTTTTAGTGAAAGCTTTTAACTTCCTGTAGCAACAATAGAAGGACTAGACCAAAATTGTTAAAATTGCACTATAGGCTTTATCAAAAAATTCCTACTTGTCACTTTACAAGTCGAGTGTTTTTATCAATATATAATTTCCTGATTCTATGTCCCTTCAGCTAAAAAAAAATACTTATTATTCAGATACAGTTTCAAATGATTGTAGAGACAACTGATTTCTGGCAGTAAACAGAATTTTTCCTTCCCTGCAAAAGCACTGATCCCATTTTCTCTAGTTCTCTGGTTTGGAGCAAAAGAGTCAAGGTATTTATCTGAGTAATAGGAAAGGATTACACATGTAAATGGATTTACAAACCGTCCATTCTGGCAGACTTCTGAAATTAAAACAGCTTAATGTACAGGGAGTGATATAATGTCACAATAAGGGAAATGTCAAGCTGTGGAAAAACTGTTCCAGAACATAGCTGCCAGTTAAGCAGGGTTCACTTCTCTCACCACTTGATCTTCTCCTTCGAATTAAGAGCTGAACTTACCATTTTGAAATGTGTAGAGTAGCAGTTATAAAAAAACACAGCCAGAACATTCATATTAGGAGATATTTCTGCCTTGACAGAAGTTTAAGGGATTGACAGAGGTCAAAAAGAATTGAACATCCCTGCTGAGTCACTTTTATGAAAGACATGCTGTGGAACAGTGGAGGTGTACTTCTTTATTGAGGACCCAAAAAACTAAAAGGAGTGGAGCATTAAAAAAAAAAGACTTGGTCAGTATTGACTTATTTGGCCTCAATAAAAGGGAGCAATGCCAATTTTTAACAGATAAGTAAGGATTTCTGCTTAAGAAACAAACCATTCTGAGAGTTCTTTCCAAGAATACTGATAATTAATTAGGGCATTTAGGAAAAAGCAGGTGTTGCAGATTGCTCCTCTTTAAGTCAACCTTGCCTTACAAAAGGGAATAAGTTTTTCTCTTTTTTGTTAAACTTTTAAATGAAAAACATAACTACTTTTTGGCAGGCACAGAATGACACACTAAACCCCCTGCTCCCCCACCTCTCCATTACTGCTTCTCCATCTCAACAGGTGAGCATTACCTGCCCCAGGAAACAGCTAATGCCCTGGAATCATAGAATCATAGAATAATCAGTTTGGAAGAGAACCACCAGATCATCGAGTCCAACCATTCCTATCAAACACTAAACCATGTCCCTCAGGACCTCATCTACCCATCCCTTAAACACCTCCAGGGAAGGTGAATCAACCACCTCCCTGGGCAGTCTGTTCCAATGCCCAGTGACCCTTTCTGTGAAAAATTTTATCCTAATGTCCAGCCTGAACCTCCCCTGGCAGAGCTTGACGCCATTCCCCCACATCCTGTCCCCTGTCACCTGGGAGAAGAGGCCAGCTCCCTCCTCACTACAACCTCCCCTCAGGTAGTTATAGAGAGCAATGAGGTCTCCACTCAGCTTC
>WAAB01009281.1:0-26562 GCA_013389865.1 Piaya cayana
AGTCAGGTTCCTCTTCCACTCTTGTCTTGCCAGCTTTCGGCTCCCCTCTTCATGCCTCCTTGCACCCCTGGGCTGGAAAAACAAAGTAGACTGAAACAACCCCCAGACCTCTTCATGCATCAGGGATGGGGATGTTCTTCACTTTCATGATTTGCATTGCAAAGAGAAAGATCAGGAAAAGGGTAGGGATGGGGAAGTGTTCACCTGGCACTCTATCCATGTTCTCCTTTCCAGTGTTTTGCTGAACTGCGCTGCCCCGGAGGGGAAGGGCACTGGGACAGAGCAGCCTGGGCCATGGACCTGCAGCACCGATGGGTTGAAATCCATGCCTGATGGTCCCTGCTGAGCCCAGCAGCTCCTCCTGCCCAGAGGTTTCTGACAGGACAGCCCAGCAGCCCGGTTCTGCGCTCCGGTGTGACTGGGGATGTGCAGCTCCTTGGCAGCTGAGAACTGGAGCAGGAGAGAGCGGCTTGATGTTAATTGAGAGCGATGTCTTTGAGATAGGAGAATTTGAAAAATGAGACCTTAAACATGACTGTGCTGGCTGTTAGGGAGCCTGCTACGGGGGGGAGGAGGGGAGACGGGCTCTTCCTTTTTGAAAGTCTTCTTGGTTCCACTGGATAATCTCAATTTACAAAACAGCTGAGTTTTAAAATGCTGCAATAACCCACTCATTATCCCTCCTTGCCAAGCAGTGCCTCTGGGTATGTCAGGGGAGGGTGGGATGGGTGCTTTAGGGATAATTGCTGCGCACACTTGAACCCCTTAGGAGGTGGCAGGCTCTAATTTGGGGGAATTCTTCCAGGTGCACAGGCAGCTGCTCCATAGGGAGACTGTGCTGGGCTGTGTCGTGCTGTGCCGTGGTGAGCCAAGGTGTGACTGCAGTGGGACTCAACACTGAGGCAGCCGAGCTCCACGCAGAAATTCCGCTTGGCTGTGCACCAGGTTCATGCCAGGAGCAATCACAGGCATGGGATACGGGAGTTCAGCAGGGCATCTGAAGAGGTTCTTCTAGTATCAGCTGTAGAAATAAAGAACAGTCCTGAGACTGGGAAGAGTGCAGAGCTCCCGGCGTAATTCCTGGCTGGAAGGTATCACAGAGAAGTGGTGGAAGCCAGAACTTGCCGTGGGTGCCAGGCTGAACTCAGCCCTTTCCAAAATGGCCAGCAGAAAGAACACCATTGAGAATATCCTGGAGGTGTTGGGATCCCAGACAGCCCCTCAGCTCCAGTGCTGGGGGGCACTAGGATACCCGAGGAGCATCTGGGACCCTGGGCAGGGCTGTTGGCTTGCAGGGCACCAAGGGCAAAGTGAGCAGGTTGTTAGGTGGGAGCTCACTGGCAGAAGCTTCCCAAAACCATTGTAATGAAAGATTTGATTTCCAATGAACTGGAATTTTCTTTCCAAGCACATCTCTGCCACTTTGGAGCTCTGGGAGCCGCTCCAAAGCCCAAAGCCCCTCCATCCCCTCTGTTCCTCCAGCTCTGCTGAGCTCTGCTGAGCCCGGGTCCTGCAGCCCCGCTGGCACTCGGCCCTCCGGTTGGGGTAGGAATGTGTGACCAACAGATTTTAAACTGTCCAGGAGTCGAGCTGCTGACAAAAGCATCTGAATTACCCACAAATAGTTTGATTTCCCAAGCCCTTTAAAGTGTGATATTTTAATAACATTTCCAAGGGAGAATTTCATACACACAAAAGAAACCGATGGGCCCAGCTGCCCCTTACTGCTTGCGAGTAATTCCTTTACTGAAGGATTTTTGTCTTTCTTTCCGAGTAGCATTTGGAGCGGAGCTCGTCCTGTGGTGCTGCGACACCAGCCACCTGCCACAGCCTGCAAGCAGCCAGAAGAAGTGAACCTGATCGCAAACGCAACGCCAAACTGACCACCGAGGCTCAAACACGTCCTCCGCCTGCCCCCTCCCCAGTCCCCCACAGAGCAGCAGAACAAAGAGGGAAAAAACAAGAAGGTTTCTTTCAAAGGCTGTTTCCATTTTTCCACAGCATCGTTTGGTGAGGATGGAGAGACGTGGCTTCTCCTGGGGCTCAGCCCAGCCTAAAACCAGGCACTTCATCCTTTAGCATAACTGGCTGGGCACCATAGTGGCCTCAGAGCATGGAACTGGAGGCTTTTCTAAAGCATCTGGCTTGTCCCTTCTCCAGGATGGCCCTAAATTTGCTTTGGAGCAGCCGTACTTAACCATTGTGGTGGGGGAAGGTTTCCAGCATGGGGCTGCCTGCCTGGCTGTGGTGGAGCTCACGAGGAGAAGGGACTCTGGTGGGGTCTGTGACTGACAAAGGCAGGTGAGCCCAGGCTTATTTTAAACAACGATTTAAAGGGCACTGAAAATGTCAGCACATCCCCTCTGTTTGGCGCTGAGTGGCACCCCCAGCTCTAGCCGGCCTGCTCTCTCCTGCGTTACCGAAGCTTTGTGCCTGCGTGGCTGGTGCTGCCCATGAGTCCTTCAAAATGTCACGGTTCTGGTGTCTCTTCTTTCTCCTGTTCTTTTCGAGGAGGAGGGAAAACCCATCAGATTCCCCCTGAACGCATCCCTCCTTGCAGCCTCTGTCCTCCCATTAGCTCAGCACCCCCCGCGACGCCGTGTTGCCTTTTGCTCCCTTTCATCCACTCTGCGACATTCACACGTTGCCATGAGGGGCAGGGGAGGGTTTCCATTTAGAAGGACGCGACGGGACCCCGGGGGCTTGCCATTAAAAGGAAGATGATGAATGAGGGAGAAGAAAGAAAGACAAGCCAGCCATCTCAGCTCTTTCTTCTCCCTTTTTCCCCCCAAGTCAGAAGTTCCTAATTGGTCTGAGCTCTGCGGGTGCCTCAAGCTCCCCTCCTGGACCACCGACCCCGCTCGGCCCGATGGGACCCACCACCCACCCCGGCACAGCGACCGCCGAGACAGTTGCCAGCCCCTTCTCGCTGCTCATCTTTCCCCTGCTCCCCACAGAGATGCTCGTTCCTGCAAAGACGTGACAGAAAAAGGTGGAATAAATAATTGTAAAGACCTGAAAAAACATTTTTGTGGTGGGAAATGCATTTGGGGAAAGGGTGAACAAATAAATAAGAGGGAAAGGGTTTGAACTGATGAAGAAAACAGGGGCTCATCATAGAGTTCCGGAGAGACCCCATTTCCCATTAATGGAGAAAGCAAATTGGAGCCTAATTGCTGGATTTGTACAGAGTTTTTACGTTGCGTGAAACAGGATCTGTGTTATGATTCATGTGTTCTGTGCAGCAAGCGAGCCACTTCGGGAGGCAACCTGCTTTAGCAATCAAGCGTCGCTGGGGTTCCAATGGCAACGATCTCTGAGTCAGCTCATCACCCCAGCACGGGGAGCGCGCGGGAGGCTGGGCTGGGAGGACACTGCTGAAGAAGGACCATGAGCCCACCCTGTACCAGGATGGAGCACCTCAAGGTCCTGCAGATTCCTACAGCGCCTCCAACCCCACTCCCCCCAGAGCCGCTTTCTCCATTTCTTGCTGCCCTGCAGGTCAGGTTTTCTGGAGCAGCAGGATACTCAGGGACACTTGGTGCCCAGAGCTGACCAAACCTCTTCATCGCTGGAAATGATGCTGGGGCTTGGCAGGGGCTGCCAGAGCTGGGATCACCTCCTCTGCTGTTGCCTTGCAGCTCGCACGTCCGTGGGAACAGCCATGGAGAGGAGATACAGCAACTCCAGGGAGCAGCACAGCGCTGGGAAGGGGGAACGATGGCACATACGCTGTTTAAAACAAGAGAGAAGGAATAGAGGGGTTTAAGGTGCGGGTGGATGAGGTGCTGAGGGACATGGTTTAGAGATTGGTAGGAATGGTTGGACTCGATGATCCGGTGGGTCTCTTCCAACCTGATGATTCTATGATTCTATGAATTAAAGAAAGATGGAGATTAGAAAGGAGTGAAGACAAAATATTTTCTCTATTCCTCATAGCTGGACAGACTTCATTTTGGAGGCTGCTTAGCCTAGGAGCATCTCATATGTAGACAGCTCGTGAGAAGCCTGTCCTGGTGCTCTCAGGGGCTATCGCTTCAGCATCATCATCAGAGATGATCGTCTTCACGTCCTGGTGGGAGTCAGACCATTGTGATGGGAGAAGCACCCCGCAGCTGCCCAGGGCAAAGGAGCAGTGTCACACAGAGCCTGCACCCCACGCCGTTACGCAGTAATGGGAAATATTTTATGCATCAAAAATACTGTTTTGGTAGGATCCTTCACAGGCACTTGTAAGTATTTATCTCCGCACGGGAGCTGGATGCCATAGGCCCTTGGAATTGGATGCTTTTGTTCTTTGTGCAAGGTCCAACCTGGTGTAGGTGCTGCTGCAAAGGGAATTAAAAAAACACTTAAAGAAGAAATAAACACCTTGTTGTCGTCTGCTGCACCCACCAAACTGTTTCTGTTCTTAAAATAATTGTGTATGTGTTAAATGCTGACTAATTAATGTGCACATATTTAGAGGAGGATTAACAGCAACGTAATCAATGCAGATCTATTATGGTTAATTACTTATGTGTATCTATTACATACCTCCTAATCTTCTATAAATATGGTTTTTATAATCACTTTGTTAGCAGGTATCTAAAGTAACGCGAAGAATTTGCAACATAAGTTAGATCCTGGCTCTGCTCCAGCTCAGGTAATTACACCCCAGCCTCACTCAATCCCTCTACGGCTTCCCCTGGGAATGGATTTATTTTTAACCTCCTATCCCAAACTGCCTGACAGCGTCACTGATAACCAAGGGCCACTCGCACCCCAAAGGGCACCGTGGCATCGCGGCAGAGAGCGCGATGAGGGATCCCTGCCAGGGAACCTCAGAACATGCTGCGTGTGTTTAGTCCATCAAAAAATGGTAGTTATTAGTCCCCATGGAATATCAGTAACAGCTTTCCAGGCTGGGGAAAAGAGGCTATTAAATAATGAGGAGGATCTGAGAGGCTTGGTGGATGAGATCTATCAATCTGTCTGTCTGGGCTCACACACCACACTCATCACTGTGCTCCACGGCCCCAGCTCTCCTCCGGGGACCGACGCTCAAATCCTGCTCCTGTTACAAGTTGCGCTGGGTCTGATCCACCCGACATCACAGCAGCACCTGAAGGAAGAGAGGATCTGATGCATTTGGACCCCGATGAAACCCTGGGATGCAGGGTCGTCCAGCATGGAGCTGCGGGAAGGCTGTAGGCAAGGGCAGTGGGAGACCTGCAGAGCCTGGCAGGACCTGGGCTCTGGGCTGGGAGGAGGAAAACCATGGGACAGGAGGAGGAAAACCATGGGATGGGAGGAGGAAAACCATAGGATGGGAGCAGGAAGACCATGAGCTGGGATGAAGAAGACCATGGCCCAGCTGTGGGATCCTGGCAGCTGTGTGGAAGTGGTTCCTCCCCACCTCTACCCAGGCTGCTGCGCTGCCTCTGGGTTTGCAAGCACCCACCTCTGTTGGCTTTTTTTTTTTCCGCTTTTATTTTGAGACACGACCTTGGGAAGAGCACTGCTGGGGTGAGATCTGTCATGCACAGCAAATGGTAAAGAAGTGGCAGCTGCACAAACGTCAGGCTGTCCGGAGGGCTCAGGAAGCAAAAAACAACATACATGTTTCACCACAAGTCCAATTACACCCGGGTTAAGTTTGGCACTTCAGTAGTCAAAACATCTTTCAAATGTCTCCTCAGGCTGGAAAACCCCCTCCAATAGGCACAGAAAGGGGGAAGCGTAACCCAATCTGCTGCTCCAGATTATTCAGTGTTCAACCATGTAATTGAGATTAATCACTTCTTCCCGTGATGCCCAGAAATACCTTTCATGTCTGGAGCACTCTTCCCCATTCTGAGAGACTTGAACTTTGATACTTGCAGGGCGACAGTAATGGAAGGGGAGAGGGCAAAGTGGGGATCCATCAGCCAGGACCCTGCACACGATGAGCAGGAGCAAAGCAAGCGCTTGCCAAGTGTCACTCCTGGTCTACAAGGTGAGATGCTGCTCGTGCTGGAGCATCGACCCACCAGCTGCGCTGCCTCCATTCCACCACGTTGTGCCTCAGCATCCCAGAGGTTCACGTCAGGTAGAGGTGAATTAGTTATCTAATTGGCAAACTCCTTTTCTGTGAGCTTTCCCAGTTCTGCAGTAGCATCAAGTCATCCCTGCCTGCTCCCACACAGGGGTGAGCACAATTCTGGCTCTCTGGCTTCCACAAGGCAGGTCCAAGAAGGTGAAAAACCCTCTCAGAGGCCAGCAGTAAATAAAGCTACTTCCATCAGTAGTTCGTGTGAAGCACTGTGCTGCAGACATGTAGAATTTCCCTTATAATTCTCTAGTGTTTGGGAACACTGATGTGCAGAAACCTGAAGAGCTGTGGGGGTTTTCCACATGGGTAGAGGTGGGAAACACCCTTTAGTCTTCATAAGAAAAGTTTGTGAGATCTTGCTTGTGTTTTCCCATGTGCTGTTGTCTGTTTGGGACCAGGTTGCCCAGAGAAATTCCATTTGCCCCATCCCTGGAGGGGTTCAAGGCCAGGTTGGATGGGGCTTGGAGCTCCTGATCCATGGGAGGTGTCCCTGCCCATGGCAGGGGTGGAACTGGATGGGCTGTGAGGTCCCTTCCAACCCAAACCATTCTGTGATTCCATGGATGGTGTCACCTCAGGGATGCAGCTCATGTCCCAGCACAAGAGACTTGTGAAACAGCCTGACCAGGCTGAGGAGCCTACATGTAATGGTGAGAGCAGCCCGGGCTCCATGCAGAAAGGGTCCTGGAGGTGCTGGGCTGGGAAGCAGGTTGTGCTGCCGGCACAGGCGTGCGTGCAAGCTTTGCTTTTCCATTTTAACCTAAAGACCCTAAAATATTGTGTTCCAGCTGACAACTAATAAAAGCTGTCGTGTCCTGTATCACAGCAAACATCTGCCAGTGGTATGGCTCCCAGTGGGATAAAAGCTCCAACAGGAGTTCAAGATCCTTTTTGAGGGCTTGCTGAAAGAGAGCAGAGGGAGAAAGAGGCGTGCATAAGCCAGGTCTTTGCCTCCAGACAGAGGTGCTCCTGAGCTCCTCTTGGCCAACCACGTAGGAAGCGCGGCTACGGATGAAGACGAGTCAGACCCCGGAGAGACTGTCCAAAGGTCAGCAGCATCCCAACCGCGGGAGATGTGGGACACCCGCTGCCTGGGTAACTTGAGAAGGAGTCAGCTAAGCTGCTGTAAGACACAGACTTAACGGCATTTCTCTCCCTGTGTTAGGTGGGCTGCTAGATGTTTATTGGTTCTATTCTCAGGACGGGATAAGCTTGCACATTACCGAAGCTTACAGAGAGCCTCAGAGCCCCTTCTTGGCATCAGCAGTGCTTGACCCTTCATGTGCTTTAAAGCTGAGCATGTGTGTGTTTATACGAGCAGAGCCTCGGCAGACAAGCACCGTACGTGATGGGAGCTGGAGAGGCACGTGGACCTGTGCCCTCGTGTTTCATAAATAAACACGATGAAGCAAATCGCTGCCTGTCCCTTCTCCTGATCCTGCCATCCTCCACATGGCCGTGTCGGAGCGTGTAGGAGAGTCGTGGGGCAGGAGCGCTGGGGAGCAGAGTCTGTGAAAGGAGAGCTTCGGGCTGTGGTGCTCAGTGCAGGCTGGGATGCTGCAGCCCACAGAGGTGGATCTGTCCTGCTCCTGAGGCATGGGGGCCACCAGCAAGACCCAACCCAGCTCCCAGTGTGGTGCTGGGCAGGATCCTCCGTGTATTAAACCACACAGTGCCAGGTGAACAAGGAAAACCCAAACAAAAGCAGTGTGTGGTAGCGCAGCAACTGTGTGCGAAGGAAATGAGTAAAGACCCGACAGGACTCACTAATGGCTTCCACTGCGTGCCTCTGTCTCTTACGAGGTCTTCACTGTGCTAGTTTGGACACATCCCATATCCCACAGACCCTCATTATCCTACTTGTGTTCACCGCGGTTCTCCATAAATATTTTATGAGCATCCTCTTTGCAAGCCTTTCGTTTGGATTTGCCCAGCGAAACCATCTGCATCGAAAGGAGAAGAGTAAAGAGGGGAAATGAATAACAAGAATGATCACGGAAAAGAGTGGGGGGAGAGGGGAGGATGGCAGGGAAAAGAAAGCTCTATCTTTCCTCGATAACTAGGTTTTCTTGTCTGTGCTGTCATCTGATAATGGGAAAGCAGCTGCGTCCCTTAACCAGGGGATCCTTGTTTTCAGGAGGCTGCCCAGCTCTCTCTCCCCTCTCCCACACACTTTGCTCAGGAGGAGAATCCCCAGCTGTGCCACCTTGTCCCAGAGCAGGGGAAGAGGAGAGAGAGGTGAGGAAACACCCCCAGCACCTTCCCACCTCCCTCGTTTAGACACGTCCACCTGCTGTGTCCTACGTGGCTGTGAGCTTTGCTGGTCAGCAGTGGCTTCGCAGACCCTGAGCAGCCTTGGCAGATGGGAGGGTTTAAGCAGAGCTCACAGTGCAGACACCAACGTGGTGTGAGCCCTGCCAAGCAGGGCATTAGACTCACGGTACCCAGGGAGTGTGTGCACACAGCATCCTTCACAGCCCTGACTGGGACCCAGCCTGGATCTTCTTTGTCTCCATGCAGGTGGAGGCAGCCCTCTCTGGTGGTATCTACTCCTCCGTCTGGCTCAGGCACACAGACCATGGCCTCGATTTGCCTTTGGGAGCTGCCCTCCCTCCTTTCCCATCACTGGATGCTGCGTTCCCGGCCCTGGACTTTCCTTGTGGTGGTTTCCAAGGTGCAGTCTGAGCCCTCTTCCCCTCTGGCTCCACCAAGGAGAACCTCTTGCAGCATCCCTATCCCTCTGCTTCACCAGCTTCAAGCCAGAGCTGGCTGGGAAGCAAAAATTCCACTTAGAGGAAAAAAAAACCCAACCCTGAGCTTTGGAAATTGATTTTCACTATCATTTTGAAGAGACAGCAAAACATTGATGACTACAAGCCAGGAAGGGAGCTGCTGGCACTTTTCCCCCAACTGCTCATGGCCGTGGCCGCCACCGTGGGGTACGAGATCCCTCTGGTAGACGCAGGCCCTGGGGCAGATCTATCTTGAGCCGTTCCTGGGCTCTCTCCAGGGAGCTTCTGTTATGGACCTCATAAATCTTCTCAAGTGAAGGGCTGTCCAATGTGATAACGCTCCCGTCCCAGTGGAGGAGCTGCAAATTCCTCATCAGCCCAAGCATTTCCCAGAAAGGGGTGATCCAGGGCTGAGCTGGGGCGGGGGTGACAGGGGTTGCTCCAACCCTCCAGAGCTGTGGTTCTCTGCACCCCCAAGAAGGGCTCCAGGGTTACCGTGGCCCCTCGGTAATTAGAAGACACCTCCAGCGAAGGAAGTAAATGCAATAGGTGTCTTCCAGAAAGGTGATGTTGTCCAGGACCCTTAGCAGCCCTCGCTTCCCTCCCACGGCTGTGGAGCCCACACACCCTTGAAGGCTTGTTGGGAGACGCTCATTTCCCAGCTTTTCCTTTGAGGTACATATTTAATGAATGAGGAGTCGGACTTCCACCCTTTCCTTTGCAGAAATACGGAGCTTGCCGCTGGGGAATTTTTCCTGTGGAGGTACATTCCTAAATAAATAAATAAAGCAGTTAAATAATTTCCTGTCTAATTGGTAAGAGGATGAAATAAGTGACCTAATCAGCCTTTTCTGTCTCTAATTTCTGCCTAACTCTGACATTACTTGCCCCAACTTGATAGCACAGTCAGCCCGGTGTGTGTGGTGGAGTTACTCCCGTTTATGCTGGGGCAATCTTGGGAAGCATCAGGCCTGTGGTCTCTAAGCACTCTCCAGCTCCTCTGAATCCCATCAAACCTCACCTGGGGCTTCAGAGGCCATGAAGCATTCCTGGACACCCCTGCTCTCCCTGTAGAGCTGTTGGGAAGCAGCTCAGTCTGGGTTCTTGTAAAGATGCCCACACGAAGCTAAAAAAGAACTGTACTACCCAACCCAAAACTTGTCTCCTGCTACGCCACAACCAACGTTGGCTGCCAAAGCACATGGTCAGCGTCTGATCCTGGCTGGCACAAGGAAAACTGCTCCATGACTTGTTACTGAGTCAGACAAAAAACACCTAATGTTCTACTAAGAACTGGGCTGGGTCCCATCGCCTGCTCAGTCTCAGCAGAACCAGAATTAGGCTGACAGGGAGCAGGAATTTGCTGTTTCACAGCCAGCTTGGTTGAAAGGCAGCCGTGCCGCTCCCTCGCCCCTGTGCCATCACCCCCGTGGCCGCTGCAGGGCTGCACCTCTACTCTGTGCTTTTTGCAATTTAAAGTTATCTCCCGGTGCCATAATAAGATGGTTCCATAGACGGGTTTCCCTCTCCTCTGCCTCTCTCTGTTGGATTATCTCCTTGAAATTTATCACCTGTTTTCCCTTCCTCAACCCCATCTTCCTAACTACACATTCCTCTCCCTTTCTAAATCATTCCCCTCCCTCTGCTTGCTGACACCCTTTAAGCCAGTTGAAGGCCAAGGGTGCAACGCTTCTCCCTCACTTTTCTGCCTCCACCACCCCAATGTGCACAGGCTGCAGCTTCAGGTTCTCCCCATGGTGTGCTCCTCACTACAAATCTGAACTTTCTCTCCTGGTTTCACGGCTGGTCCTCCCTGCACCCAACTGGTAGGCATGAGCCAAAAGAAAAGCCATGAAACAAATGTTTCATCTGCAGAGAGCAGAGGTTTCCCAGTATGGGGACAGCAGTCACGCAGAGATGTTGTCTGCAGACAATCCCAGCAGGTGAGAACATCTGCCAGACCCTCCAGATGGTCGCCCTCTTCCTCCTCCTCTCCCTCCTCCTCCTCCCCAGCCTTCCTCATGCAATGCTGCTTGGCCTCTCTGGCCTCTCTCCCTCGTGCTCAACAGCCAAATTCTTGCATTGGACTGTTCTTTGTGACGTGTGAGCCAAGTCCTGGCTGAACACCGTCCGGCCCAGCTCCAGGGGACGGCAGGCAGCGAGGCCTCCGTGCTGGGGAAGGACACGCGCTCCACTGCCGCTGCAGCCTCCAGTGAAATTTGTCAAGTTAATCCAGTTTGGACGTTGCTAACTTCTGCATCCTCCCTCCACCACCGCCTTTGCCTCTCTCAGTGCCTGTGCCGCGACTCCCCCAGACGGCTGGCTTATCTACAAGCCATTTATTATTCATCTTGCATCCACAGTCTGTTTGTTGCCACATGAGAGAGGAAAATAAAGTCAGTTCTGGCCTCAGGGGGCCCTGTGCTCTGAAAGGAGAGGTACACGGCGGCAAGGGACTCGGGAACAGCCGTAACACAGGACTTTTTAACCATGGGTTACGTTACCAGCTCATTTCTTATGGATGTCACGGACGGAGGAAGAGTGAGAGCAACTGGTGTGAGCCAGTGGATGCGAGGAGGGTGTCTGCAAGAGGCAGCATGGGAAAGCTGGTCCCTGGGTCACACTCCTGGTGCCTGCTCAACCAGACAGGTCAGAGAGGCTCCTCGCTGAGCCACACCAGATATTAAAGGCGATGCTATTTATTCTTGCCAACAGCAAGGTTTGCACGAGAAGCTTCTGTGAAGGCTCCCCCACTTCAGCCCAGGACGTGCCCTTTGTCCTGCCTCACAAACAGAGCCCATTGGAGGTGGTTGGGGCCAGAGACACAGCAGGGACCCTGCCAAGAGGCTGGTGTGTGTAGGGTCAGAGGGGAGGGTCAGGTTTTTCCTCCTCACCTTGGGAGTTCACTGCTACACGGCTGAGAGGTCGAGATGCACAACCACAGCTGAGAGCTCAGGGAAAGGCTGAGCTGGGGGCGCATCGCAGGGCTGAGGTGCAGCTCCCACTCTGAAAGGTGCATCCTTGATGCACGAGTGTGAGATGTCCAGGTGGGAACCATGGGGGAAAACCTTATGATTCCAGGTAGGAACCAAGGGAAAAACCTTCTTGTTGGAGAAGACTGTCCCAGAGACCTTCCTGCAATTGCTACTCCTACCCTCTGGCTGCAGGGTTCTGCGAGGACCCATTTTTCCACTGTGGAAAGGGCCTCCAGGCAGCCCCACTGCTCCACATCTCTCACCGAGGTGACACATGGTGGCATGTTCCAGCATTTCCCTTCGCTGCTGAGGAGAGGCTGGACCAGCTCCCTGCGCTGCCGACGACGCGTGAGCTTATGTTTCTCATGAAGATGAATTTCCGAGGAGGGACCATCCATCACGTATTATACCTATATTTATTTTGGTTTGCTCTTTAAGGTTTTTTGCTTTGGAAATTTGCTTAGCATCAGGGAGAGATGAGTGAGGAGGATGAATGCACAGGTCTGGGCTGAGGGACCCATCTGTCACACTGCACAGCACCAGGACAGGCTCCCACAGTGAGAGGGGAAGAGAAAGGCTGTGGCTTGGTTATCCATGGATTCCTGGATTATCCCAGGTTATTCTGCCAGGACTGAAGGTGAACAGCCCGGTTGCCTCCTGTTTAGCACTCCCATCCTACTCAGGGATCCTCCACGAGGCGATGGCTTAGGGCAGCTTTTAGCATTACCCTTAATAGGAGAAGTTTAAGATTAGGGGCAGCTGCAAACTGGAAAACAAATTCCCTGAAAACACGTCAGGCCACAAAGACAAAACAAGCAAATCACATGCTCTTCTGTTAGAGAACTTCACATTTTTTTTCACTCCTCCAAAAAAATCAAAACAAACAAGTTTTGAGGCTTTTGTCCATTTGGGTTGTGTTATGGCTTCGGTGTGGCATGTGTGTGACTCTGTGTGTGTGTGTGTGTGTGTGTGTGTGTGTGTGTGTAATCTCTCACTCCAGCTTTTTCCCCAAGGGAAGCCAAAGTAAGGAAATAAAACTGAAAGTGTTCTTTTTTTTCCAGAAACTAAATAATTTCAGGTATGTGAGGATCCTTACAGAAGAAGTAATTGAGATCAGAGAGGCTTTTGCACTGCAGTGTGGTGACTATTTTTGGATCCACCAGTTTCAAGTACTCTATTTTTATATATATTTTTTAGCTATGTGACTAAAGAGTTCCCTCCAGCGCAGGGTTTGATGGTGCCTGTTCCCTCCTGCCCATCCTTGTCCTGTGGCTGGGGTTGTGCTCACCCAGGTGATTGGGTTCAGGCTGCACCGCAGCCCCACGGCAGGGACGATGCACCAGAGCCACCAGTGGCACCGCTGGCTCAGGATCCAGCTGCTGGGGAGGAGGAAAAGAAAGTGAACTTGGCCAAAATGTGTAAATAAACAACCACATATGGTTTGCGGGACCCAGGGGGGGAACCCTCTAATCAGCTTCTATTTAACAAATTGCCTAACTCACACTATGAGCTCATGCCTTATAGACATGGGAACCGGCCCAGCACCTCATGCCTGATTCAGGCACCCAAAGAACCATAGAAAGGCCTGAGAGCCTTTGCAGCCCCATGCGCCCGGGCAGATGAACACTGCCCTGTGGGGCTGTGGCGCTCCAGGGACCTCCTGGGTGCCCACCCAGCACCGCTGCCTCCTGCGGGTGTGTGTTCCTGCACCCCTGCTCACTCTGTGGCCTCTCAGAACCCAACCGAGAAGCCAAACTAGCTGGAAATTCATCCGTGGGGATTAATTCTCCCCCCTCTCCAGGGACTGGCTCACTTGTACCCCAAAGTAAATGAGATTCTTAGCTCCTCGGCACAGGGAGGGGGGGGGCAGAAGCATCACCCTGATCCAGACACACCATCCCCACTCCCAACACCTTTTTTTATGCCTCCTGCTTATTCCCAGGAGCAGAGCTGCAGAGGGGCCACGGGATACAGGGAGAGATAAGGCTCCTCTCACATTACCCGAAGCTGCCTTTCCACCACCTGATAGCATTAATTATGACTTATTCTAATATACAAGAAACCCTTCAGAAAGTTTCCCCCTGCTTTGCCTCTGTCCCCATGTCCATTACAGGGACCCCCCGACCCCTCCCAGCTCCCCTTCCCTAAGCCCATGGGACTTCCCAGTTTTCAGCAATATGAGATACAGGAGTTTCTTTGAAAACGCTGCACGCTGGCAGCTTTCCCACCTCAGTTTCAAATCTCACTGGATAATATTCTCCATATTCCTTTATGGAAACCAGAAATTCTGGCTTTTCTGTGCACTCGCCATGGCGTTCCCCACCGACCTGCAGCATCAATGGGCTGGGAAGGGAGCTGGGCAGCTTTGCTAGTGGGTGCAGCCCTCGTTAGCAGCCATCGCACAAAGACAAGGGCTGTGATGTAGAGAAAAAACTTTCTGACAAGAAGTTTGTTTGCCAAAAAAGTGCAGTTGCAGGTCAAGCGAGACGATCCCCTAAATGGCAATGATATCATACCCCAAACCAGGAAAAATCGGATAAACTCAGCGAGATTGGAGAGTTTTGTGGTGATGCTTTTCCAGGGAACCTTTCTGAATTTTTCTGCTTCGCTCCACAACGATGTTTTCAAACAAAATTTGCCTATGTTTAATTCAAACCCATTTAAGAAGATTTAAAAAAACAAAATAAAAAAGGAAAGCTTGTGAAAGCAAAGGGACCATTTACTTTACAACTGAAGAAAACATTTTGGTTGACTTGAAATGGATTTTGGAGGGGGGATTTTTTTTTACTTTGCCGAGTGCAAGCTTGGTTTTTTGTCAATACCTCCCAAGTTTCCTGTTACCCCTGTGGAAAGATGGGCTGCCGAGGGCTGTTAAAGCCACATGCCGCAGTGCTGGGAGGGTTATTAAAATCATACAGTCCCCAGAATGGCCGCGTGCCTGCAAATAATCAGACGAGTTCTCCAGTTCTCAGGAATTTCCAGCCAAAGTAACGGGATTATCCTGAGAGGGCACGGGGCTGGGAAGGGCTCCGGTGGGGCAGGAGGGGGATGCTCCGGGGCTCTCCAGTTCTGGGGCCCCTGCACAGAGAAGTTGGGAAGTCTCCATTGCAAATGAAGGGAAAATATGTTTTTATCCCAGGATGTCAGTGCAGGAAAAGCACAAATGTGACCTGAAATGGTGCTGGTCACTGCACCCATGAGCATCTCCCCAAGGATACAGGAGCACAGGGTGTCCATCTGCCAGCAGCCAGAGGAAGGGGCACTTTATATTCCCACATAATGTGTCCATGGGACACACGTGGGTGAATAGAGATAACAGAGTCATGCACAGCGGGAAGAGGAGATGTCCCAGAGACAAAGTCATCGCTCTGAGCATCACAGGAGGAAAGCAGAGCTGAGTGCTGGGGCAGCAAGAAGGGAATGTGCCCCCAGAAGTGGATGCAGCCCCGGTGCCGGCTCCAGCGAGGCTGGATCAGGGCTGACAACCCCAAGGCCAGAGCCTGTCTGGGGGCGAGGGAATTGCGTAGCACAGAATAGTGTAAGAAAGAGCCCACAAACCCCTTCAAACCATCACAACTTGAGCCTGACTCACCCAGAAGCTGTTTTGCAGCAGCGGGAATGGCAGCAAGGGGGGAAGGATCCTTCCCGAAGCTTGGAGGTGTAAAGCAGCTGGGGGGGTGGGCAGCGGGTGCAGCCCCAGGACGGGGCCGAGGCGCCCGTCAAACAGGTGCGTGCAAAGTGAATGTCAACTCAGCTAAATGGAAATGTTCCCTCCCAGCCTTCTGAAGTGTAACTGCCAGGCTTCCCGCGGCGCTTAATCTATATCACATTGAGCAGCTAAATATATTCGCGGTATAATACAGCCGGGCCTCGCTAATCTGCCCTTCATCATTTGGACACACAAAAATGGCTCTCTCCACGTCTCAGCACAGGTTTAATAGTGGAGCCATCACGCTGAAGGTCTCCTATTACCAAGACTTCATTGTTTTGGCAAGGGTGACTCGGGAGGACATGGCAGAGGATGCGCATCAGTAATTGAAACAAAACTGCACTTGTCAAAATGAAGGAGCGACTGCGTTTCCTGCTGTCCTAACCTTGCCCTTTTCCGATGGCGTTTGTTTGGGAAACAAATTGTATTTGTTAATTTGCAAAACAATTCTCGAGTCCTAGCGTGAGTCTGCTCCTAATCCCGAGGATATTTCCGCTTGGGGAACTCAATCCCCATCCCTGCCTGCGTGGGTTCTGTCCTGGCTCCATCCCTCGGGGATTGGGGCTGAGAGACCTCCCTTGGGCTGGTATTTCTGAGTCACTTACGGGACATCGTTCCTGTCCTGGTGCGTGGGAAACCACAGGCTGCCCATCAGCCAGGGAGTGGCTTCCCCTGAATCCGTGCTATAAAAGGGACGTGCTGCAGGCTCCGACAGCTGCCTCTAACCCACACACCAAATGATAACTGGGTTTAGCCAGCAAATCTGGGCAAGAAATGTTCTTGGTGGAGCATGGGCATAGGCTGGGAGCCCATCTTCCCCCTGGGGTGGAGATGTCCCTCATTCAGCATCAGCTCTGGGAGCAGAGCCCAGCCAGCCCTGCTGCCACATCCCAGAGGAAAAGAGGGGACCCCGTGGCTGTCCTGGGGGAGCAGGGAGGGGATAGACAAGGTGCTGGGCTGTGCTCAGCCACCCGTAGCCAGCCAGCCCTGTCTCCTACTCCCTGTGTCTGCATTAGCATTCCCCAAATCCTTTTAATGCAGTGAATCTGATAAGGGATCTGCCGGTATTGGATTTTTCTTTTTTTCCCCTCTGACACATAACCCAGCTGGCTGGGTGGCGGTGCAGGGAGGAATCAAACGTCCAGAAACAAATGAGTAAATCAAATTACCATTTTACATCTCTTTAACTTGTTTCCCTCTAAGAGCTCCCCAGATTTTATCTCAGGTAGCTTAATTTGAACAGGATAGCGAGGGCTCCTCGTAGTTTGTCCAGCTTTCCAAGGAGAAGAGCAGCCCCCACCAGGTAGAAGCAAGCTTTGCTCAGGAAAACCAGCAAAGGGAAAGGGGAAAGGCAGGGGTGATTCACCCTGCCCTGTGGGAAGGCCCAGTAAACAGCCAGGAGCCCCAGAGTCAGTGGAGGAGATGGACCAGGAGCAGTTCAAGCTCTGAGAGGAGGGGGCAGCTGTGTTTTGGGGGAACTTCACCTCCACAGTCACCACCTCACATGCAGGTGGCTAATTTGCACCTTCACCATCACCAGCTTCACCCCCACCCTGCAGTGCTCACCCCCCAGGTGGGTTGTCTGAAGGCTTTTTTTCCCCCTCTCCAGCATTCAGAGAGGATGAAGGGCGACTTTCCCCGCTTCCACCTTAGTTCACCCTCAGACTTTGTTGTTCCAGGGGACCAGCTGTCTCCAACCCACAAAACACCTGGGGGTTTGTGCCTTGAAAGTAGGAGTTGCTCACCCAGCCTAGAGCTGAGTGATTTCTGCCACTAAAGAAACCCCTGAGTGGGCACACGACCACTCTCACCACCTTGTGGCACTCACATCATTTCCCCCAGGCTGGGAATCCCCTATATGTGCCCCTAAGCCCTGGACCAGGAGGTCTACTAGCACGTTCTGCTCTCAGCCTGCGGGAACACATCCCCCTCCAAAGGGCAGGGATGCCCATTCCAGATGAGCATCTCTGTACTGGGAGAACTGGGCAGCTGCTGGTGAGCTTTGCCATTTTCTTCACCTGAAGCCTTCCCACACAGAAATTCACCAAGATTTTCCTAATCTGAGAGATAATAACCTGAGGAATTTCTAGTCAGGCTTCATCGGTCATGGCATTTCACTGCTCTTTCAAAAACCCCCAATGTCTTCCTATCCCAAAACACAGCAGAAACAGAAAACAAATCAATCCACATAACAACAGCACAATCAGCTTTTCTTTAGCCCAGAGAGGGGGAGAGAGAGAGGGAGGAGAGGAGAGATGGGGAGATAGGGAGAGAAAGTGCAGGGACAAGAAGGGGCAGCATTTATAGACTCATTGGAAACCATCAATCACTGTTAGTGCAATAGGCTCTTTAGGGCTAGCGAGGACTGAATTCCAGAAGAATTTGATGAATAACAGGAGGAAAAACATTCCCACTGTAGAAGAATAAAAACAAGAGCTCCCTCTTCCCCTGTGCCACAGTACGAAGCCAAACATCTCCAACCTGAGAGAGGTGCCCTGGGAGGGGCTGTACCTGCGCAAGGGCTTGGAGGAGCCTCTGGAGGACCCTCAGCAGACAGCAGAGCAATGAATCTCAAGGACCTTGTTTTCACAACCCAAATCTCCATCTGTGGTGGGAGGGATGGGGAATGGCTTATTTTGCCTTAATTATCACCCAGTCCCTTGCTAATTATTAGTAATTGGAGCGAGTCTGCTCAGATAAGATAAGGCTCCAGGTTGCCCCAAGCCCTACATCCTTAGAGGGTGTGGAGGGGCTCCTCCTGCCTGTGGACATCCTGATCCTGGCAGCTCCCTGCCTGCAAGGCGGCTGCGAGCGCAGGTCAGGGCTGCCCGCTCACTGCTGCTCTGAAGATCCGTAACCAAGCCTGTAAACACAGACCTCGGTGCTTTCTGTCGTCTGATGGAGATTGGCATTTGTTGCATCCCCGCCGTCGCTCACCAAAGGCAGACAGCAACAGCATCTCTCCTTAATTAGACAGGCTGGTAATGAGAGCTGAGGGCCCTAGAGGCTCGTCTGACATCACCAGGTATTGCTGTCAAGCAGACACAGAAAAATGCGCTGAGATTCAGCCAGAACATCCTCGGAATTAAGGAATGTGTCCTAAAAATGCATGAGCTGATGCTTTCTCTTTGGTGTCTCTCTATAATGGAGAAAGTAATGGGAAGGAGGAGAGGGAGGCATCCCACACTGGGCTGATTCAGAAACAAATCAAATAATTGCAAAGGGGGCATTTGGTTTTGTGACAAGGAACTAATTTAGCTTGAGCAGAAATGTGAAAGGAGCTGGTACAGCTCAAGTGACCTTTTCCTGGAGCCGTGTGGGTTTTTGCAGTGATGGATGGATGGAAACCCGAACGCTGGCACAAACGGGCATCACCTGAAGGTCACCTCAGTTTGCTGAACGAGAAGGTGGCTGCAATTCATGGTGAGAGCCCAGATCCCTGAGCTGCCACTGGAGGTTGGACCGAGGCACCTCTGTTTCTGGTTGTGGGCTAGAAAGGTTGTTTCTGGAGCTGGTGAGAACCCCTCTGGCCCCATTTACTGACTCCCTTCTCCCAGCAGACAGGCAGAGAGCAGAGGTGCACTGGTCTGCTTGGGCAGAGAACCTAAACTGAAGGTCTGGAGAACATGTCCGTGGTTGTTCCTTGGTACTGCTGGGTGCCAGGCTCTGATCCACACCTCTCCCTGCCTCCAGAGCTGCAGAAGCTCCCATGGGAATGGGATGGTGAGCCCAGAGGTTCTCCTTGAAGGTGTCATCCCACCAAGATACAAGTGGGAGCAGGACCCTCAACCCCTCACAGCTGGAGCAGCAGTGGTGTGATGAGAGGCTGGAAGCAGCGGTCCCCACAGGGCCCTGGTGCTGTGTCCCCTGGGACAGTGTGCGGAGAGCATCCCTGCCATGTGGCAGCCGGCCCGAGGACCGCTCCAGTGGGAGAATGACTCACAGGGACTCCGCTGCGGGTGTGTTTCCTATTAGGGCCGTTAAAGTCTCCACAATTAGGAATGTAACTCAACCAGAGTGTGAATCCTTAATAGGAAACATCCCCCAGATGCTCCGGAGAGGGCCCCGAGGAAGATGCCAGCCCTCGAATGGGCTCCGGGCTCTGTGCGAGAGCCGCCGGGCTGGCTCCCACATGAGGCGGCATCAAAGGGGGAGGCTGCGGTCCCAGGGTCTCCTTGGCCACTTCTGCCAACTTTGATCAGGGTTTGTCTTCTGGCTCCGAAACGTTTTTTTCACACTTGTTTCCCAAGTGCGAAGAGCCCCAAGCCATGTCGGAAACTCTGAGGCAATTTTGGATTCCTTTGCAACAAAGCCAAGGCCAGGACAATGGGACTTTGATGTTATTGACATATTGGTTCAGAGTTTCCTTGTTTCCATTTCCCAGCATTAGGACAGAGCACAGGGCTGCTTCTCTGCTCTGTTTAATTAGTTAATGTTTGTACAGTGCTTGGAGAATATAAAGTGCTCACTAAGTGGAAAGCGTTATCCTTATTATTATGCCTCCCCATCTTCACTGGCTGCGTTCGGTGGAGCTGCAAAAGCTTTAGAAGAAAAAAAAATAAGGTCAAGGGACTTTATTTTATTTAAATGTAAAATAAAATCTTAGTGCTGAGCAGAGGCAATGGACTGGCAGTCCCGGGAGGGAGGGGCTCTGTTTATCCCCAGAGCAGCGACAATGCAGACTGGGCCAAAGGGAGTCTCCTTGGCTCTGTCCCGTGCTGCCCCATCGTCACCATGTGTCCTGAGTGTGGCCTGGACAAACCCTTCCTGGAGGCAGAAGGATCCAATTCAGCTCTTGGCCTCCCTGTTGCAAGCTGCTACCAGTGGAGTTAGTTGGTGCCAGTCACTGGGGAAGCTCATTTATCACGGGGACGTGTTGGCTATGGGTGGGGCTGCTGCCATGCAGAACCCACCGTGCCACCACCAGGCAGAGCTGGGTTGGAAACCAGCGTGCACGGCCCCAGCACTTGCACATCCACCAGCTGCAGCTTCCCCAGGGCCCCCCAGCTCCCTCTCCTGTGCTGGGGCAGCCGACCCATGGCTCAGCATCCCTCGAGGTGGCAGGACCAGCCCTGCAGCCCAGGGGAACCGCTCGCTCTGACTACTGTTTATCTTTTGTCACGGCCACGTGATGAGGTGCGGCCAGAGGTCCTCCAGAATGTTCTGAGCAGGAGAGAAAGGGAAACCTCTGGTATTGCCAGTGATGCCAAGGCGATGCCCCAACCCCACAGCCCAGAGCAAGACTAGGGATGCTCCAGCTGAGGACAGGTCCGCTTCTCAGCAGGGCACCAGTTTTGGGGTTGTCTGGGTCTTGTTGCGGCTTTTATTCCCTTTTTCTTTCCCTCGAGCAAGGTTTCCTTTCATTGTGATTCCTCTCCTTGCTGCCGATAAAGCATTTGAGGAGCTGCACTCAGGGCTCTGGCTTCAGCAGCCCCCACCAGCCCTCCCACCCCAGTCCCTCCCCCGCCAAATATGTTTGTATTTTTAACATTTTAGGCAACAATCTTAAACCAAAAACAGATGTGACAATGAATATTTATCTGCAGCATCTCAGTATGGGATTTTCTCTTAAACTCGATAAAATAAACTGCTCATGATACAGAACAACATTTCCCCTAATATGCAATACACAAGGGGCAGGAGGGGAATTAGCAGATGAACTCAGCATTAAAGCCATTTTGAATCAAAAGAGCAGCAACATTTACATGCGAGGAGAACAGTTGGTTGCTTGCCGTGAGATCCTGGCATGTTTTTTTCCAACTCCTTGAGGCATCCAAATGCTGCGCAGAAAGGTTATTGCGAATGCCGAGCGGGGCAGATAAGAAGGGGTCCCTCCCTGCAGGTGGGGAGGAGGCAAGAGCAGCCCCTCTGTTCCCGAGCAGAGCCAGCGAGATAAGGAACAGGGCAGGGAGAAAGCGAACATGGATTGAGTGACAAGGAGGTTCTGTCTGAGTCCCTGCCTCATGTCTTTCCCTTGGGCTGCACTGAGGGCACAGCGATCTCCCCACTCCTCTTGAGCCAAGCTGGTTTCCCTCATGTTGACTCCATCTATGTTTATCTCCATTAATCAGGTGGGTGGGAGCCTGAGTGAAGCGTCCCCACACACGCTGTTTCTGCGGCTGGCGGGGTTGTGTCTTACCTTGCTGGGACTGATGCACAAGGGATGCTCCAGACCCCCCTGAACCAGGACCTCTGGGCTTCCAGGGGAAAACCTACTTTTGCCCAGCTCTTGGGCAGGACCTTCTGGAGCACAGGGTGGATGCACCCAGGGGTAGCCTGATCTCCTGTCCCTCATCATAGCTGGATTCCAGCATGGCACAGAAACACAGGACCAAGTCCTCTGCTCAGTCTGGCACTGCCAGTTCTTCCCTCCCTGCTCTGCTCTTCCCTGGGGTCTCACACCAAGGCCTTGGTTTGGGGGGTCAAAGTGATGAATGAGTAGAAACTGCTGAAGGTTGTGGGATGAGAGCTGAGAGCTTGTCCCTGCACCCTGCTCGGCCCCATGGATGCTGCCGCAGGGCAGAGGAGCCGTGCTGGAGGCAGCGCGTCCTCCCCCAAGAGCTGGGGGGCATTTCCAACCTTGGCACGTTTTGCCTAAAGAGCCAGGCGCATTTCTCCAACCTGCTGTCTCTGACGCAAATCCAGAACAATATGCAGATTAAAAATAACAACAACAAAAAAGCTCCACCACCAAGACAAAGCACTCCAGCACACACGCACCTCTCCCCCGAGGACAGAACGAGAGAGCAAGCGGCACATGGCAGATGTGAGCCCAGATGCCTGGTGCATGGGTGGGAGGCTCCCAGGGGGATCCTGAGGGTCGGTTCCATCCTGCCTCTAGGGCTAAGAGGCCAATAAAGCACTTTGTGCTCATTCAGCTCCACCACTCTTGAAACGGAGCAATTCGGTGTGAGCAGAGCCCTTCATAACCAGTCCCTGGGTGAGCCAAACCAGCGACCACATGCTGTAGCGCCTCGTTCCTCTTCTGCTGGGGACCATCTACTGTCCCTCTTCTCTCCCAGAAAGGAATGTGTGTCTCTGGGAGGCACCTAGCATGCTCCTGAGGGACCCCTAAATAATGAGTAAAAAAAGTTTTCCTTTGGTCCACAGACACTGCAAATAGGAGCCAGAAAAACTGTTAAGCAAGGAGAGGGTCCAAGAGCCCTACAGGATCTCCCTGCCCTGCTCACTCAGGACTTTGTGGTCTCATTGCTCTCAGCGAGCGCTGGACACTCAGCCTGCCCTGCCCATCCCTCCCGTGCACCAATACTTTCATCTTTTTTGCTTCAGACTTAGAGCTCAGCCAGGTCTGGGCTCCCCATGTGCTTCCCTGGGGTGCAGAGGAGAAAGTTTTTGCTTTCCCAAGCCGCGCTCCGGCAGAGCTGTGGGGAGAAGCGTGACGTTACCAGGCCATGAGCCGCCTGGCATCCCTAGATAAGTTTGTTTCATTCCCCAAACTATATAAAAGTTGCCTGATGCTCTGCTGCAGCCACATAACATTCCTTTGTAAGGGAATAAAGTGTCAGTGCCACAGCTGTGAAATGCACACACGGCTCGCTCTGATTCAGTAGCTTGCACTGGGCAGAATGAGGCAGTGGGTTCCTGTTTAGGTTTTCGGTTACTGTGTTTGTAAAATATTTATTTTTCTTGGTGTTTCTATCCTAGCCTCTCTGGAATCTCGCTCTCTGGAGGCGGGGGGGCTGCGGCCGGCTCTGGCGCAGGCGGTGGTGCTGCTGGCTGCCCTGCGGCGTGGGTTGGGGGTGTAGATGATCCCCTGCACCCACCGTGCAGCCCTCTGCTCCTTGCTAGAGAGCAGACAGCACTGAGATGCAGTCTCCAGGGGTGGCCAGGGTGGGATGAGGCACTGAAAGGCCGAGAAGAAGGGGGAAAAAAAGCAAAAAAAGCGAGGCAGCGGTGTATAAATGAATAAATAATAGTAATAAAAAAGATCATTGGGAAGCAAAGACATTCTTCATGGTGCATTAATGTGTTTTCTCAGCTGCTCTCTTGCCTCTCCACCAGCTCTCGCAGTTCCTGTCCTCAGGACACTTTCTGCTGTGAGCAGTGGGTGCAGGAAGGTTTGTGCTGACAGCTCTGCCCCTTTCACGCTGCTTGTGGGGAACACAGACCCTCTGCCCCCCCTTTCCCAAGGCCTTCAGTGTCCCAGGACTGGTTTCTTTAGAAGAACCTGCTGCTTGCACCAGAAGAGCCCTTCAGGTGGGATATGCCAGCAGACACAGTATATTTGGAGTCCCTCCAGACTCTGCCTCCCTCCCTCCTGCAGGTTCCCTGAGTGGCCACTTTCTTCTTCCCCCTATCGTCAGCAGCTTCTTGGGGAAGGAACTCAGCCCAGAAGCGTGTGGTGGGACATCAGTCGTACAAGGAAACGGTTCTTATCTGCCTGCTGACAGCACTGTCACCATGCTGTGATGAGTGACGTGGGCACGGTCCCACCTGCTCCCAGCATTGATCACGGGGCGTTGCTGCTGCTATAGAAACACCCAAGTTCTTACATTCGCCTTCTTTTTTTCTTTCTCTCCTTTTTTTTCCTCCCTTTAGATGCTCAAAACAGCTTCTGAATTCCCATAGACTTTAATCCAAGAGCCAATGGGCTCTTCACCACAGTTACATTCCTGCAGAGACACAATTTCCTTCTGCTGTGACGAGGTGTGGTGATGCATCCCAGGCACAGTGACAGTGCGGTTCTGCTCTGTGAGACCCTACCTGGAGCCCCATGTCCATTCTGGAGTCCTCAGCATGGGAAGGAAGAACATGGAGCTGTTGGAGCAAGGCCAGAGGCCATGGAGATGATCTGAAGGTTGGAGAACCTCCTGTATGAGGACAGGCTGAGAGATCGGGTGTTGTTCAGCCTGGAGAAGAGAAGGCTCTTGGGAGACCTTACAGCAGCTTCCAGTGCTGAAAGGGGCTCCAGGAAAGCTGGGGAGGAATGTTTTACGAGGTCCTGTAGTGATAGGATGAGGGGGAATGGCTTTAAATTGGAAGGGGGAACACTTAGATCAGACATTGGGAAGAAATTCTTCATGATGAGGGTGGGGAGGCCCTGGCCCAGGTTGCCCAAAGCAGTGGTGGCTGCCCCATCCCTGGAGGGGTTCAAGGCCAGGTTGGATGCGGCTTGGAACCCCTGATTCAGTGAGAGGTGTCCCTACCCATGGCAGTGGGTGGAACTGGATAGTCTTTATAGTCCTTTCCAGCCCAAACCATTCCATGATTCTATTATTCCCACCTTACCGAGGGGAAACTCCCAAGGAAACTCTTCTCTAGGGACCAAGCCCTCTCCTGTTCATGACAAGGCAGCAGGATTTGTCCTCCAATGTTTGCAGTGCCCTGAGAGCTCATCAGCTGCTCCAGCAAAGCAAGACAAAGCACTCTGCTGATGTTATTTTGCCGGCTGCTCATCACCCATCTGCTTATTTCCTTGAAATTTTCTTCCACTAACCCTCTTTGACACCTGCAGCCCCACTGATGAATTGACTTAAAAGCTAAGCTAACTTTGCAAATCTCTTTTATGCGTGGCCATGGGGAGAGCAGATGCTTCTCACTTCAGTGGGGCTGCAGGGTCCCACGTCAGGAGGGCAGAAGCCTTCTTGTTCCTCTTTCGCAAAGCAGAGACACCCACTTGGAAACCAGCATGTTCTCAGGTCACAGGGGTCTGGTTTCATCCAGCAGCACCATGTTAGGTGGACAAGCATGGGGCACCCAGCAAATCCTCTCCAGGCTCCCTGTCCTCAGCGCGCTCAGCTGATATTGGCTTTTTGTGCCTGTGTTTCTCTGGCCAGTGCTCCGTGTCCATTCTGCAAATTGATTCAGCTGAATGCGAGAACCAAAGAGGAGATGTTTATTAATGGGATTTGAGCTGAAACTCAACCCCTTCTCAAATATGTGCCTATAGATATTCCTTCAACCCCGAAAGTTCTAAACAAACCTGACTTGAGAGTCATTTAATACCCTGTCAGCTTCTCTTCCCACCACTCCTGAGCTCCAGAGCTGAGCTGTGTCCCCGCATGCAGGTCTCCAGTTGCCTGTGGGTCGGGGTCCCACGCTCCTCCTTTGCCTGCTTGGAAAGGTGCAACCAAAACCTGAAGTGCAGATGTCAGTGCTTCTGACCCAGAAAGGTCATTCTGGAGCCCAGCTTTGTCTCAGGCCCTGGTTGAATGCCAGCAGAGGTCATTTCCCAGTTCCCTGCTTTGATTTCATTGCCTGCGTTGTGGTTCTCGCTTCCTGCCCGGAGCAGCCCAGCAGCTGCAGGGTGGCTGCTGCCTCCCGCTCGGCACGGGATACACAAAGGTCCTGGGGATGGTCAGTGCAGGTGAACAGCATGGATGGTGATGGACATCAAAGCAGAGCAGATTTTCCAGCTTGGAGACTCGAAAAGTCAGGCTACAGCTCATGAGTGACCAACCAGCTGCCTCTCTTTTCTGCTGCCTTCTCTCTATGAGCCAAGCTGGAGAGGGTCCCGAAGGGCTCCTTGACCCCATCGAGCTCTCCAGGTAATTTTGGCATGACCACCAAGGGGGACTCACCCTCATATAGCCTCGCCGCCCTGCTTGGTACCTCATTTCCCTCATCCCCAGAGCAGGGATAACTTTAGCCTTCTGCCGCTGACTCAGTCACTGGGGTTTGGGAGCTGACGAGCGATGACACACACAGGATGCATCTCCTGAATGTGCTTTCCATGGTAAATCCCCGTTGCCAATGAGACAGCAAAGAAAAGCACCGGGCAGGATGGGCTTCCAGGAGCCCCAGCCACCTCCAGCTCCTTCTGTGGTTTTGCATCTCCTCTTCTGCCCATTGACTCTTCTCACTGGTCCCAGTGCTATAAGTAAATGGGGGAAATCTTCCCCTCAGCCCTATGATTTCACAGAATCACAGAATCACAGAATCACAGAATGACCGGGTTGGAAGAGACCCACTGGATCATCGAGTCCAACCATTCCTATCAAACACTAAACCATGTCCCTCGGGACCCCGTCCACCCGTAACTTAAACACCTCCAGGGAAGGCGAATCAACCACCTCCCTGGGCAGCATATTCCAGTGCCTAATGACCCTTTCC
>WAAB01009282.1:0-28003 GCA_013389865.1 Piaya cayana
CCCCCCCCCACCCCCCAAGCCTTTCCCCGCAGCCCGCCCGCCCTTGGCAGCGCGCGCGCGCCCGCCCACCCGCCTGTTTGTTATGGCCGGGGCCACGTGCCGGCGGCTCGCGCGGTCACGCGGCCTCGCCTCGCGCCGCCTCGGCCCGGAGAGAGGGCGGAGAGGGCGGGGAAGGGGGGAGCTGGCAAGGGAGCGGGATGTAGAACCGGGGATTGAGACACATACACCCCCTCCCAGAACCAGGGGGCTGGGAATGGGCACATCGTGGGGCTTTGGCAAGGGCTTGGCCCCCAGACTGAGGGGAGCCTCTCGCTGTGAGGCTGGGGCCAGGCACATCGGGGGGGCTCCGACGGGGATGGGGCCACCAGCCTGAGGGAGTGGGACACCCCAGCTCGAGGAGAGGTGGTCGGGGCCTTCTCGCTGCGAGGCTGAAGCAGGGGCTGCCATCATGGGGCTGTGCCCGGTACCTTCAGCCCAAGAGGCCGTGGGCAAGACCGTGTCGTGGTGCAAGGATGGCAGCAGCTGGGCTGGGAATGGGCACATCGGGGGGCGTTGGCAAGGGCTTGGCCCCCAGACTGAGGGGAGCCTCTCGCTGTGAGGCTGGGGCCAGGCACATCAGGGGAGCTCTGACGGGGATGGGGCCTGAGGGAGTGGGACACCCCATCTCGAGGAGAGGTGGTCAGGGCCTTCTCGCTGCGAGGCTGAAGCAGGGGCTGCCATCATGGGGCTGTGCCAGGTACCTTCAGCCCAAGAGGACGTGGGCAAGACCGTGTCGTGGTGCAAGGATGGCAGCAGCTGGGCTGGGAATGGGCACTTTGTGGAGCTCTGCAAGCCCAAGAGAAGGTGGTTAGGACCTTCTCGTCGTGGTGCAAGGATGGCAGCAGCAGGGTTGGGAATGGGCACATCGTGGAGCTCTGGCAGAGACCGGACTTCCACACCAAGAGGAGGTGGTCAGGAGCCTCTCTTTGTGAGGCTGAAGCAGGGACTGTCACGGAACTCTGGCAGAGAACTCCAGCGTAAGAGGAGGTATTCAGAACCCTCTTGTCATGGTGCTAGGATGGTGGTAATGGGCACATCATGGGCCTCTGGCAGGGGCTGGACCCCAAGAATGAAAGAACGTGGTCAGGACCCTCTCGTCGTGTTGCAAGGGTGGCAGCAGTAGTGCTGGGAATAGAGACATCATGGAGTTCTGGCAGGGACCTCCAGCCCAAGAGGAGGTGATCAGGACCCTCTTGTCATGGTGCAGAGATGGTGGCAGTGGTGTTGGGAATGGGCACATCGTGGTGGTCTGTCTGGGACTGGACCTCCAGCCTTAAAGGAGGTAGTCAGGACTTTCTCGTCGTGGTGCAATGGCAGCAGTGGGACTGGGAATGGGCACATCATGTGGCTTTGGCAAGGGACTGGACCCTCAGCCCAAGGAGGTGGCCAGGACCCTCTCACTACGAGGTGAGGGTGGCATAGGTCTGGGATCGGGCCCCCAGCCCTCCCTGGTGGAACCCCCTAGCCTGAGGGGAGGTGGCCAGGACCTTCTCACCGTGGGGTGAGGGCAGTGTTGGGGCTGGGAGTGGTCCCGTCGTGGGGCTCTGACATGGACTGGTCCCCCAGCCTGTGGGGAGGTGGCCAGGACCCTCTCACCGTGGAGTGATGGCAGTGATGTGGCTGGGAATGGTCTCATCATGGGGCTCTGACAATGACTGGACGCCCAGCCTTTTGGGCAGGTGGCCGGGACCCTCTCACCATGGGGTGAGGGTGGCAGTGGGACTGGGGCCAGGCATGTCAGGGGGTTCTCACAGGGATGTCCAGCCCAAGGGGAGGTGTCTCGGGCCCAGTTTTTGGAGGTTCTTGCCCACTGTGCTGCTGAAGGGAGCTTCCATTTGGGTCCTGCCCCATTGAATCTCCCAGCGGCTCTTGCCTGGCTTGCACGTCTACCTGTGGCCGAGCTATGACTGCCCATCTGCGGCGAGCTCTGGCCTCTGGAGAGGGAGGTTTTTCTTTCCGGAAGAGAGTTGTTTATGCCCAGTGATTATTTTTTTTTTCCTCCTCCTCCCTGTTATCCTTCATAAGCCACAGCGGTAGCTATGTATCTGCCTGGCCCGGCGTTGTTAAGGCATTCCGCTTTATGTAGGTAACACAGGGAACACTGTGAGGATTGTGTTTAGCTATCGGTCTCCTGAGCCCGAAGCCTTGAGCCTATTTATAGGTAGGTTGGGCAGTCTTTAGCGTGAAGGACTCGTGCTGCGTCCGGATCTGTGGCAAACTGAGGTATCTGAAATGATGCTGTTCTGTTTTCGGCAATTCTTCATTTCTGGAAATAGGATTTTATGGAAAGCTCTGGAGAAATGGTTCTATATGAAGAAAGACTAGTCAGTTTGGAGTTGAGGAGCGTAATGCCATTTTAATGTAACTTCTCGGATAGCAGAACAAACAGTAAGAGGATACGCAGTTCTAGAACAGTGGCTTTCAGCTAGCAGGCAGCAGACCCCGGCCGTCTGCAAACAACGTACCTGGGGTCAGTAGGAAGCAAGGGAGGAAACGGCATCTGTTTTCTATAGGCTTGTGTTCATTAGACAGATTTCTGCACTGCTAAAGGTTCTGGGGCTGATCAGCTGAAACAAACAAAAAAAAAATCCGGGTGTCTGCTATTCTAGATCACTGAGATATTTTGGTCTAGAAAAAAGTGGAGGAGGGGAGGAAAAGCAAACTGGATCTGTGTTTTGTTGTGTGTGTTCCTATTGTACTCTTCAAAAATATAAAATGCGGCATAGTTTTAAGAATTACATAACCATTAATAACATCGTGACTCAGAAATAGCCTTAAAGAGTTAAATAACAGCAGATGAACAAGAATAGGTCAGGAAGAGGAGAGATGGTTTTATAACTAATAGTGAGGACCGTGCATAGATATTTAAAATTGCTTGGGAGTTGCACTAGAAACAAATCTTCTGTTCATAGTACTAGGATTTTAATGCCCTATAAATAGAGAACATGAGAAGGAGGATGGAAAGATAAGGTTCGCAGTTTTATGCTGGTCTAGTCCAGTAAATGGATTGGGGGCGGTTTATGCTGCTTCATGTGCTTTCACTTCTGTTCCATCATAACTTTATCAGTGCAGGGGTTTTTTTTGCATATGAAATTATGAGAGTTTCCAGATACTGATTGTTGTTGATGAGAAGGTAATATGGCCTTAAAATAACAAGGAGGGTAATGGCTCTAAAATGGTGTGGGCTCCTGGGATGCTGAAAGGACTGGGGTGGTAATCAGACGTACTGGGCATACGCTGTGGAGGGCTGATGTGTTCTGTGGGTTACAGGAGTTATTTGAGATGTGTTACTTACAGAAATACATTTATTCAGCCTGGGTAGCAGACTTGATTGGTATAGGCATATTTGCATGTCTTTGTATTTTTTTTGGGGAAAAAAGAAACCTACCTTAAAATGGGTAATTAAATAGGGAGCCATTGGTTTGTTAGAGGCTTGAGAATACTGGAAGGTGCGCAGTAACAGCGTGTGCCAGCGTCTCTGATTTTTTGAGTGTACGTGGAATGGATGCTCCAGGAAATTGCCTTCTCTGTTTTTGTTAGTGAGATGCAGTTAACATAAAACGAGCCCTTTGGATCCCGTATCCCATTTCTCTTTAATAAAACTAAGATAATTTATCGTCTCGGTCGGTTAGAGGAAAAAATAATTCGTTTTATAACTTAGTTGTTCTTCTCAGTTGCTGTCAGTTCATGACAAGGCACAATTTGTGCTGTACACTGTGTTCTACAGAGCTGTTTTAGTGACAAATACAATGTATATGGAAAAAGGGTTATGAAAAATAGGTATTGTGCCAGTTCAGTCCACTTTTTGTGTAAATAACACTGATTTAACTCTTAGAAAGGTACTCGAAGTTCCATTTTAGGGTCTAATGCTTTGCCAAATTTCAGTGGCAGAAAAAGTAACTATTTTACTGTTCATAACTACTTAAAACTACTTTAAAAGTGTCTGAAAAGAAAATATCTAAACTAGTGTTCGTATTGGTTTAGCAGTAGGAAGTAGTGAAACCTTTTTTTTTCTGTTTTAATAAAAAGGGAAATTGTGAACTTATTTTGAAAACATGTTTGTTTGTGCTGACGGTAGCCTATTTTATGGTTAAAATTAAGAAGAGCTCTTTAATCTAGGCTAGATGTTTTTTACCTGCTGTAATCGTGTGTTTACTATATTTCTTTTCTATTTAAAAATGAAAACATGAAGTAATATTTTTTGCCCTCTCAGTTATCGTGTGGCTGGCTGTAGATGATGATGCTGTATTTGCATGACGTTTTTTTCCCATAAAGATCTTGCTCCTGGAACTATCAGTATTACCAGAAAATGAGCTTTGAAAATGCCGTGACATATAGGCTAAAGGTACTTGCAAATGTGAACGCTGAAATACAGAGTTAAAAAAAATAATCTCTCCCCAGCAGTTCTTCCAAGTCAGTTTGATAATTTTGGATGCCGACTCGGGGCTTTCTAAATGACTGGAGATGGAATTAACGGGGCTGCAACTGTTCATCAGGAATTTAAGCATAAATGATACTTTTCTTCTGGTTTTGGATTTCACGAAAATGGAGTATAAAATCCAGCATCTGTTTTCAGTCCTTGGAGATCCTGCATCTCAGCCAGCAGCTGTGACATTGCTGTCTAACAGCAGGGTTCGGTGTTGGAGGGGTTTGTTCTGTGTTTTACCGTCACCAAGGTCAGAGGTTTCACCCTTTTGTAAGTTCCTGTTCTGAACACTTGCATTAAGTAGTGAACTTTCCTGAAGTCCTCTGAGCTCTTCAAGGAATCTGCTAAATGTCCCCAGTGTCGGGCTTCTCCACAGAGGAAAGTTTGGAGACCTCTGCAAGACTGACATCTATATAGCAGAAATACTAATTACGGTAGTAAAGCAGTCAGGCTGAAAATGTTTAACAGGTTTTTTAAATGCAGTGATGTATCTGGTAGGACAATAAAAAAGTGATAATAGTAATAATATGCTTGTAATTAATAGTTCTAATAGGCATAGGCGTTGGAGTTTTGCTGTCGACAGTTGTTTATTTGAGGAAGGCTGTAGTATAAACATGTGGGAAGTTTTGTGGACGAGGGGAGGTGGTACTGCTCCCGAACTGGGTTTCACAGCAAGCTGAATTCCAGTGTTACTTGAGAACTGTCTCTTTTTCTTAATTATTGCGTTATGAAGCATTAATGAGGCACTGCTGACGGTGAAGGGGTTTTTTTGACTCTTGTTAGGCTAGAAATTTGTTACTTAAATATAAACAAGAAGAATTTGAGAAGCAAATGGTTTAAAGGGCATTCTTGACAGCATTTGTAAGCTACGATTTTATAAACACTTCTCTGCACAGGTCTTGCTTGCACAAGCAGTAGGTGCTATTAGAGAACGTAAGTTGTGCAGTTGCATAAAGTGGGCAGAGTGGGTAAATACAAAGATACTGAAGCACTCGTAATATTTTTCTGTCTGATATTTCAACTTCTTACTGTCTTGCAAGCAAGCCTAGGATGTGCTTACATATAGAGAACGCTGCACGTTAGTCTTCTCTTCACAGAAGACTTGTGAAGTCGGCTTGCTATAACAATGCAGAGATTTTTTTGTTTTTGTTTTTGTTTTTTTTTTTTTGTGCTGTGTGTCCCCTGACAAATTTTCAGGAGCAGCAGTGAGTTGCCACGGTGGGATGAGGGGTTGAACAGAATGGGGAGAGGGAAACCTGGTAAGCATCCTGCTCTGTTATCACAAAATCTACATGTTTCTTGTGCTGATTTGCCTGGATGCCACACCAAAGCGTAACCCTTTGAATGCAGCTACTGGAGCCCGGAGTAATCCTTGTTTTTTCATAGCACTTACTACCTCAGGTTGAACGTTGTCTGCAGAACTTCTCCCGGTACAGAGTGAGTTTGGATCTGTCTGGAAAACATACCCTGAACCTGGGATAATTCTTTTTTGTCTGTGTTGTCATTGGATATCATTTTAATAACATTTATGTTTTCAGTAAAGAAAGATGGCTTTTGTATTTATTTGGTAACATTGTGTATGGAATACCAAGAAAATGTGCTGATTTGACTAATACCTATATTATATTCATGATACTGAATTTTAGCACAACAGTGGGAGCTACTGTAGGAGCTTCTGCAAAAATAGAGTTGTAAAATGAAGGCAGATACTGGCTGCATAAATTACAGCTTGCAGAAGAAATAAGGTGGAATTGAACTGATGTTTAAATTTTAGCCTATTAAGAAAAAAACCAAGCATTTTCTCACTCATGTTGTTCGCTCTTTTCTATCGATGAGGAGTTTACCAGGGGCAGGATCCTGGTCATCCAGATGACCCATGTTTGGAGTTCAGTGTATTTTTGTGTCTGAGGGTTGAAACTGAGGAGATTCCTTGCTGCCCAGCAAATCTCCAGGGAGGGAGAAGATGCACCATCTTGGTCACAGTGTTTTGTGTTTAAGGGGGAAAGAAATAAGGAGTTGTTGGAGGGGAAGGGAAGGAAATAAGGAGTGTTTGGGGGGGAAGGAAATAAAGAGTGTGTGAAAGGGAAGGAAGGAAATAAGGAGTGTTTAGAGGAAGGAAATATGAGCTTTTTTTTTGAGGGGGGGTAGGAAATATGAGCTTTTTTTTTGGGGGGGGGAAGGAAATACGAGTTTTTTTGGAGGGGGAAATACAATTTAGTGAGAAGAAACTGTTGCCTGGATGTATTCTGCAAACCGAAAGCTCTGTGAATGGTTTTAATCAAGGTGTGGTTGCTGTATCATCACGAGTTATGCAGTTTGGTGTTTATAGTACCTGCCCCCCTCCCCCCCCCGCCCCTTATTTAGCAGAACCACAGCTGTTTCTCCGTTCCCATGTGTATTTGCGGTCCTTGGGAGGTGCTGATGCTTTGGTTTCTGTGAGTTCCCGGCGGTGCCCGGGGTGCTGGGGCGCTCGGGATGGGCTGTTTATCCCATGGAGAGAGAACCGAGCCCCGCGGTACCGGCAGCGGCGCCCCCTGCCGGCCGCACCCGGGAACAGCAGGGGGGAAGGATGCTCCATCCTCCCTGGGAGCTCGAGTCACAGAGTGACTGGAAGGGCCCCGCAAGGATCATCATGTCCAACAGCCGGCTGGATAGGAGTCAACAGCGTGCCCAGATGGCCAGTGGCATCTTGGCTTGTATCAGAAACACTGGCCAGCAGGACCAGGGATGCCATCGTGCCCCTGAACTCGGCATTGGTGAGGTCACACCTTGCGTCCTGTGTTCTGTTTTGGGCTTCTTGTTATAAGAAAGACATTGAGGGCTGGACTGTGTCCAGAGAAGGGGATGCAGCTGGTGAAGGGGCTGGAGAACAAGAGAACGTAGTATTCCACATCCTGTGGAATTTACACATGAAGAGCAGTCTTCTTGCTTTTCATGTGAAAGGATCACAGAATCACAGGGTAAAAGGAACAGGAGAGAAATATTGTGTCCAAAGAAGAGCAACCAGGGTGGTGAAGGGTCTGGAGAACAGGTCTTACAAGAAACAGCTGAGGGACCTGGGGTTATTTAGCCTTGAAAAATGGAGGCTGAGGGGAGACCTTATCACTCTCTACGACTGCCTGAAAGGAGGTTGGTTGCAGTGACGACTGCCTGAAAGGAGGTTGCAGTGACATGGGTGTTGGTCTCTTCTTCCAAGTGACAGGTGATAGGACGACAGGGAATGGCCTCAAATTATGCCAGAGAAGGTTAGATTGGACATCAGGAAAATTTTCTTCACTGAAAAGGTGGTTGAGTCCCCATCCCCGGGGGTATTTAAAAGATGGGTGAATGAAGTGCTGAGGGGTATGATTTAGTAGTGTACAGGTGTGGTTGGGCTTGATGATCTCAGAAGTCTTTTCCAGCCTAATGATTCTATGTTTCTGTCCCTGCATAGGACAACCCAAACATTCTCCCCCATGTGTCTGAGTGGATTATCGAAATGCTTCTTGAATTTTGTCAGGCTTGACACCATGACTGCTTCCCTGGGGAGCCCGTTCCCGTGCTCTGGGTGAAGAACCTTTCCTAATATCCAACCAAAACCTCCCCTGGCACATGTCTCTGCCTTATCCTCAGGTCCTGTCATTGGTCACCAGAGAGAAGAGATTAGTGCCTGCTCTTCCTCCTTCTTCCCTTGAGAGGAAGCTGTAGGCTGTGATGAGGTCTCCTCTCAATCTCCTCCAGGCTGAACAGACCAAGTGACTTCAGCTGCACCCTCATATGACTTCTCCTCTAAACTCTTAACCAACTTTGTGGCCTCCTCTACACACTCTCCAGTAGCTTGGTATCTTTTTTTATACTGTGGTGCCCCAAACTACACACAATCCTTGAGATGGGGCTGCACCAGTGTGGAGTAGAGCCTCCCTCAGCCTGCTGGCAGTGCCATGCTTGATGCACCCCAGGAGACATTTGATCCTCTTGGCTGCCAGGACTTACTCTTGGCTCCTGTTTAACTTGCTGTAGACCAAAACCCCCACACCTCATTTCACAGGGCTGCTCTCCAGCCTCATGCTCCCTAGTCTGTACGCACATCCAGGGTTGCCGTGTCTCAGGTGCAAAACCACAACACTTGCCCTTGTTACCCTTCATGTGGTTGGCAATTGCCCAGCTCTCCAGTGTGTCTTTTGGAGACACCGTCTTTCTCTAGAGCTTGTGTTCAAGCCAGATTGTCTGATTCCTCCTGCTTCCTTCTTAGCTCTGTCCATAGGCATCTGTAGTTCTTTGTATAAACAGAAAGCAAATCACTGGATCCATCATTATGGGATCTGCTGCTTCTCCAGAGATCACTGTCCTGGGACCACAACTAATTCTGGTAGCCTCAATAGACAATTGTGTGCTTTTCCTGTAAAAAAGGAAAATGCTACAGCTTTAATTTCTGGACTGTTAGACTTGCCAGTTTTTAATAATACCCATGAAACAATATTGACCTGGAAACCAGCAATTTAAATGTAAAATACCCTTTGCATTTTTATAGTGTTTACAGAATACGGGACAGGAATGAGTTTGGACCACCTTGATATATGTGGGTTCACTAACACTGTATATATCTGTTGTTTTGATAAGCCTGTAGCACAGCACAACTGTTTGGGTGTTTTATAGGTGTTTAGTTTGTTGTTAAGGTTTTTGGGGGTGGTTTTGGTTGTGGGTTTTTGTGGCTTAGGAAGAAGCTTCAGTTTTACTTTTCAAGCAACTGCAGGTTTTATTTTACTGGTGCTGAGGTTAAAGGGAGTTAACAGAGGCAGAGTTTGGCTGTACTATTGGCAGTGGGAGTTCAGTGGGAACCTCTGTTCTCCCAGTGTTAATGGAATTGCTGACATTCATAAAGAAGTCCGTGCTGAATTGTGGAGAGGAAAAAAAAGTCAGAGGTGATGACTGGGGAGAATTAACCATGAATTGTGAATTGAAATGTTACTTACTGAATAAAGCCGAATTAGTGGAAAGCAGTATTACCTTGGTAATGAATGTCACCTATAAGCGGTGATAACTTGCACTGGAGACTACAATTGCATAACATGGGATGGCAGGAATGCTGGTAGAAATGTATGGTAGGTTAGCCCTGGCCCCTAGTGTTGTAGGAGAGAGGGATCTTTGGGCCGCTTCCAGTTACAGAAATATGGAAAGATAACTTCTCAGAAGGCAGCCTGGATGGCAGGATCTAGTCCTCCGCTGTTGCAGTACGATTCCCACAACATTTCATTTTAGGCTCCAAATTGAAACCCTCCGTGCTCCTCTGAAAAAGCTGTTGCACTTTTTGCATTCACGGGTTTGTAGAAAACATAGGTTTCAGTTTTAGTGCAACTGTGGTTCATAGCCAGCTGACATTAGTTTGAACAAATAGGGTCCTTCAATGTAAATGCCTCTCTTCTCTCCCTTGCTTTGCACATGCTGCATCTGCAGATAGCAGTTACGTGCATTTATAGCCCTTATTTTGTTCTAAACCGGCAGTTCTTAACTTTTTTTGTGCCCTTCCCCCTCTTAACGATGTATTGCATGCTCCTGTAGTTTAAAGACCACTGGTTTAAAAAACAAGCACTTCTAGTCTTTTCCTGTAAAGCAAACTATGTGTTCCTGTGGGTGAAGTTGCTTTTGAGCAGGTTGATGTAAGTTTATTCTCCTCGTTGCTGGATCAATTGAATATTATAAATACAATTTGTCATGTCAAATGTTATTCTGATCACAGCCTTTGTAGCATATATCTTGTTATATTCATCACTTCCATTGATGTTTTCCTTGGGAATTACGAAGTGCTCTTATTTTCAAGAACAGGTTAAATTCTGTTCCAGATGTTGTGGGCTGATAAAGTAAAAATGTGTCTTCTGGCTGTTTCTTACAAGATTGGTTACGATACAAAAATTGTAGTTACCTGAATTATACGAGGTTTAGTTTAGAGAACAGGTTTGTGATATGTGTACAATTTCTAATAGGTAAGGACTGTAAATTTTTTTTTCTTGTTCTGCTGCTTTAGAAAAAGTCTTCCTGGCTAGATTAAAACTGGAAGTCAGCTCTGAGACTTCTAGATGCAGTCTCTTCGGTAGCTATGTCAACATTAATTACTCCATACCTCCAATGTTACCTTATAAACTGATGTCTCTTCTGACTTGCAAAGTTTATCCTAGATAAACTGTGCTCTGCTTACTTAATTTTCATATTTGATCCATAAATCTTTTTGCAAACACCTTAGCCAATGTTGTTAACTGTTTGTTGTGCTTTCTGGTAACGTGAGTAGAAATGCATTACGTTTTTGAAGGCGGTGGCTCACTTCTTGCTCACTTTGGTTTTTTTCCATTTGTCCCATTTTTGAAGTGTTCCGTTATGGTTGTGCCTGCTGGCAATATCCACACAAGATTAAGTCTTTGGTTCACTGCTGTCTTGCAGGAAACAAAACTGGGGGTGAATTAAGTCTGTCCTCTTCCTGCAGGTGGCATTCGTGATTCCTCCATTTTTGTCAGTTGTTTATCTGCCTTCCCTGCAGCAAAGGAGACCTTGGCTTGTCACCAAATGCCATGTTATCTTTGTGGTTTGGTGGTTCTGGAAATTTAAAGAAAATAATCTACAAGAGAGTAGAAATTCAAGCAAGGAAGGGCAGCAGTAGGTCTTCTCCATCCTCTTTATCCATGCTGAGAGTGGTGAGCTTTACATGGTATCCTCTTCTGTTAGCACAACCAAGTTTAGTTGTAGTCAAACTGGAAGATTAGCTTTCAGTCATAGCACGTGTTTTCTGTTCTTGCAGCCCCTCACTGCCATCAGGAGCTCAGTGCATCAAGGTGAATGCAAAATCCCTCTTACCCTCTTAGTAGTGTTTAAGGAAATCCTCCCGTGGAATGTTACCGTGTGGTCCATAACAGAAAGGTTTCATACCTGTTTTTTTTCTGTAGACCAGGGCTTGTAAGTAAGTAACTTCACATCTTGTGGTTGAGGCGTGTTTCCCTGGTGTAGCCACTGCGTGCACTGCATGGATGGAACTTCTCAGTCTTAAAAGCAAGTATCCTGTCTTTGTAGCAGCATCTCTTGCAGAACTGACTTAGGAATGTGATTTTTCTCTGCATTATTGAAGTTTAAAATGGATGGAAATTGTAAAGATGTGGGTTTCTTCAGCTAATTGGTACTCAGTTGACCCCTCTGCTTCTACATTCTGTGCCTCTCAAGGGTTCTGTTAAATAAAATATATATTAATAGTATCATCTACTGATTAATTCCTTCTGTGGTTTATAAGAGCATATTCAAGTGTTTCATTATGTTAACCAGCTTCGCTGATAGCTCTGGATTGAAGTTGTTTGTATCTGCAATTCTGCCACCGAGTTCCTCATCTCCTGTGGGTGATGGTGTGGTGGGTTGAACCTGAATGGATGCCCAGCAAAGCCGCTCTCTTACTCCCCCTTCTCAGCAGGTTTAAGAGAGAGAAAATACATCAAAAGTTTCGTGGGATGATATAAGGGCAGAGAGAGATCACTTGCCGATTACTGTCGGAGCAAAACAGGCTCGACGTGGAGAAATTAGTTTCATTTATTACCAATCAAATCGGAATAGGATAATGAGAAATAAAATCAGTTCTTAGAAATGCCCCGGGCCACAGGTAGATAACTGCTTCACCGTTGATCTCTGTGGGCTGGAGCAGGACAGCCTGCCTCCCCATGGTCTTCATCACTGGTTGCAGGGGAGTCTCTGCTCTGGCACCTGGAGCACCTCCTGCCCCTCCTTCACTGACACTGTTGTCTGCAGGGTTGTTTTCTCTGGCACACTCTCCTCTCTCCAGCTGCAGTTGCAGTGCAGTTGTTTTGTTTGGTTTTTTCTCTTCTGAAGTATGTTATCCCAGACCACCATCACTCACTGGCTTGGCCTTGGCCCCTGGTGGGTCCATCTTAGAGCCAGTTGGTGTTGGCTCTGTCAGACATAGCAGAAGCTTCTAGCAGCTATTCACCGAGGGCACCCCTATAGTGCTGCAGGCATAGAAAGTTCCTGAAAGAGGACTGAAGGCGTAGAAGCACAGAAACCCGGACTAGACACAATTAAAACTCGGAGACTGTAGAGAAGAGACAGATGACCAACATGGGGAGACCAGAATAGGTGAGGTTCTCTTTTCAGCAAAACTTAATATAAAAATGTTAACAAAAATGTTTACTGTGTACACGAAAAACAAATCTAAGCAATTCATAGACCTTCTCTAGATTTCATCAGATTATTATTAATTGGTTCTCCTAATACATGTTATGTGTTTTTGCTAACTTAAAGAGACCCATCAATTGAATTTTATAAGGAGTTTATTATATTACCTACTTCTTGTGTGCAAAAGATAGGATAATGGCTTTTGAAGAGCTTTTCTTCAGATGTTTAGAAATCTGTTATTGTGTTTTACCATAAACTGATGTGGTCCAGCAGTCATCTGGCTCACATACTGGAAATATTTTTTCTTTTTATGTGACTCATTACCATGAATTTGTAACTATAGTTATTTTCTTGTAAAGGATTTGTTCTGCTCTTTAATTACCATTATTTGAGGCATTTAGGTTTGACTTAATACTGATGTAGAAATTCCTCCAGGACCACAAGCTTCCAAGTAAAGCTTTTAGGCCATGTGCGCATAACATTACAAGTTATCTTATTACTTCTGCACTATGCTAAATCAGAATCATAGAATCATAGAATGGTTTGAGTTGGAAGGAACCTTAAAGATCATCCAGTTCCAGCCTTCCTGCCATGAGCAGGGACACTTCCCACTAGACCAGGTTGCCTAAAGCCCCATCCAGGCTGGCCTTGAACACCTCCAGGGACAGAGCAATTAGGCCTTCAGTGAGGTTGTATTGTCCTACTGCACGTGTGAATCTTAAAACTTACTTCAAATGTCAAAGTGTTGCTTATGTTTGGGATTTAACTGCTAGAGGTGCTCTGACTTGATCAGTAGCAGTGGTGTGTGCTTAGACTGATCAAATAACAAGTGAACTAGCATAGCAGATGTTATTACTGAATAACTGAGACTTCACGTAGCTTGAAAAAAACCCATGAGAAATCATTGCCCATGCATGCTTCTTGTCACTGAGTTATTCCATTAATAGACAGTGATTGTTTCCCTTTCTTACACTGAATATATTCTCCTGTTCTCTCTAAGGCATTTCTTGTTTAAGTTCAGAAAATAAGAATATCTGGTTTTGTTGAGAACAAGATGAATTAAAGGATCATGTTACAGTTTAGTCCATTGTTTTATTGGTGAAGAGGTCATTTTAAATAGCAGAATTTCCAGTTGGGGTAGTTTTGTTCCTTATTTCTTTTGTATATGATAAGTTTAAGGTACATTGAGTTCCTGGTCTCTGATACTGCTGATGCTGTTTGATACTACTGCAGAATTGATGGCAACTTCTAGTAAGAATATTGACTGGGAAACGGCTTCCTAGGATTCTAGTCTTGTAACTTGGTATAAGAAGCCTGATGTTGGATAATCGCTATATAATTTGTGCTTTAAAATAATCAAACACTCTCTCAAGAACAAGATTCTTACTTCCACAGTTAAATTTAGAAGAAAGATTCTAACAATCAGAGCATCCAGGGTCTTGAAAGTCTTTGAATTGCAGCCTAGCATTTTGAAGGGCCATTTCGTATCCCCTTTTTTAATGATAATTGTAGGTTTCGCCTTAGGCAGTTGTCTTTGCTCATATTTATTACTCAAGTGCTTTTATGACCAGGAATGATACTTGGTCATACCTCTTCAGATAAGCAAACAAACCTTCTAGTTTGTGTTCACAGTGTTGATTTTTCCATTCTTCTGATCATCCTGAACTGTGTGCTCTGTATACTTGACTCGGATCTGTGCTGGCTTTGCACCTTAATTTGCCTACTGCCCACACTGTTAAACCGACATGGGACACATTGTCCCTTAGCGTCGTGTAACGTCCTCCAGAACGTCTCAAGTCTGTGGTGAGTTAGCTTGCTGTGCTGGGCTTTGATGTGTAGTGCAGTTGGAAATGTTCATCAAGGCAGAAACATGGTTTAAGAAAGTATTGTTAATCAACTCGCTGTTGTTAGCTGCTGCTCCACAGCTGGGGCTGCGTGAAGCGATTGCCTAAGTCAGCCTCCATTTCCTGCCTCGGAAAATTCATGGTCCTGCTTTCATTTTGGAACTGGTGCTGTTGTCTCATTTACCAGCTGAGACCATTGTGGAGGCTGCAGGTGCTGCTTCTCTGCTTCGTTCAGCCGATTCCTGCAGTTGCACTGTTTAACGCAGACCCGGTGGAGCAGAGAATAGCAAAGCAGGAGCTCGTGCAGGCAGGCATCTGTTGTTGATGGGAGGCAGCAGGAACATGCAACCACCTTCTCCCTGTTTATACCAGTGCTGCTCTTTTGCTGTCTTCTGCTCGTGGTCCGGAGGGAATCCTTTGGCTGTTGTCACTGGTCTTAGCTGATAAATTGTAGTTCTTAATCTCAGACCGCTGCTAGTGATCAGACAGTGCTCTTTTTCTTTTATTATATTTTTAACTTTTAGGTTTCTGATACAGCACACCAGGTCTATGTGTTGTGACGAGCACTGAATTCTCAGTTGAAAGATAGCGGTTACTGTCTCTTGCCATTTCTGCTACCTGAAAGTACCTCTTATGCTTGACTCTGAATCCATCTTTCTTAAACAGAGCACACATAACAATCAATGAAGTTTCCAGGCAGCCATAAATTTGAGTCACAATTGCTATATTTCGTAGATAATGTCACTCTGATGACCCACAGCCACTTTGTAATGGGCCAGGCTTTTTCTCTTTAATAGTTTCCAAATTAAGGAACTATTTACCTGGTGGGAATATATATTACACTCATGCTGTGCATATGCTGTTCAGATTCATCCCACTTCTGTTATTCAAGTCTGTGAAGTTATTCAGCGCTTTTTGTACGGAATACTGGTTCTCCTTTCCTGACGCAGTTTTATCATCAAACATCGACACAAGCTGGGATTACTAATGAAAAAAGAACCCACCCAAGCTAATCATAGAATCATGGAATGGTTTAGGTTGGAAAGGACTTTAAAGATGATCCAGTTTCAATCCTCCTGCCATGGGCAGGCACACCTCCCACTAGCTCAGGTAGCTCAAAGCCCTGTCCAGCCTGGCCTTGAGCACTTCCAGGGATGTGGCATCCACAACTCTCTGGACAACCTACCTGTTCCAGTGCTTCACCCTCCAAGTGAAGAATTTCTTAGTATCTAATTAAACTATCCTCTTTCAGTTTAAAGCCATTACTCCTTGTCCTATCATTCCATGCCCTTATAAAACGTCCCTCCCCAGCTTTCCTTTAGCCCCTTGTAGGTACTGGAAGGCTGCTGTGAACTCTCCCCAGAGTCTTCTCCACTGTAGGCTCAACAACCCCAACTCTCTGTCTGTCATTGTATGGGAGGTGCTCCAGCTCTCTGATTATCTTGGTGGCCTCTTGTGGACTTCTCCAACAATTCCATGTCCTCCTTACCTTGGGTGCCCCAGAACTGGATGCAGTACTCCCCAAACCTGGCTATGTTTATAATTCTAAGTATCTATACCCATCCGTTAACAAAGACTATGAACAGTCGTATATGGAGGTATTTAGAGAAGTAGTGCAGTGTGTGTGTGGAAAAAAATTGTATGTCTTCTTTTACCAGGATTTAAAATATGTCTCAGAACATATTGGTGGATTTAGAAAAAGGTGTTGAGGTGCAGTTCTTAGTGAAAGTATTTCAGCTCACTGAGCTAGTTAACTCATTGAAGTAAACCAGAGAATGCGCAAGTTTGTAGCACATGGTGGGAATTTCTCTCATTTAGTGGGATAAGAGCTGATATTCATGTTAGTTAGGTAGAAATTGTGTGGGGTTCAGATGCAGATGTGCAGGTACGTGCATTAAAAAGGGAACAATATAAAGAATGGAGAAAGGACTGAGCTGCAGAGGAAAAAATGGGAAGAGAAACAGAACCTAGAAACCACATTAAGTTGTGTCAAACAGTGGTAAATAAATCAAGAGATTCTTTAGTTGTTGAACTGAAAAACAGTGGGAAAACAGAGCTGTAAGTACAGGTGACAGCATTTTAACATGTAAGGACCTGATGGAGAAAAGGCAGATAGGTTGATGGATGTGGTGGTTCAGAAACTGAGGCAGATAAAAAAATGAATGATGCTAGAGCCCTACAGTCCATATGAACCAGTAAGCTCCCAGAAAATGCTTGGGCTGATCCATTCTCTTAGTATGGCTTCCGTAGACTTCTGAAGTCTTGGAGAATGAGGCATTGTGTACATGATAAAGAAAATACAGTACAATTAGCGTACCAAAAGTAAATTATGCCGGAGTAACCCGATAACTTCTCTGGTAAGATCTGGTTTTTCAAAAGCTGGTATTTCCCCTGTTCTTGAAAAGGCGCTTGACAGGAGTCTGCATAGAAAAATCTCATTTAAGCTGTACAAGAAAATAAGTTTAAGAAGAGTTGTAACAGTGGTGATGAGATGGACAAGAAATGAGGATAGGTAGTTTTGGACATGGAAGGAAAGGGCTGGGAACACGAATGATCGATGATTTGGTGAAATGTGAGGGGTGACTGTTACAGCTCTGCACAATAAACTTAAGATTCAAAATTAAAATATCTTTGAAGGGTTATGATATTGCAGAGTTTTCATGGTGTTTCACAGCTTGGAATGGCAAGCGTGTTGCATCAGTGTATATTTTAGACCTGTGAATCCCTGTTCCTTAGAGTTTGGCTTTCATAATTGGGAGGCATTGAGATAATAGTTGGCATGTGAACGATAAAAGAAAGTGGTAGCAAGAAATACTGTTCTCTTTCACTTTGTGGTATTTATAAGAAGCTGTGAGGTCATTGGCTTCCGGTATGAGCCACTTCCTGAAAAAACTTGTTTTACGTGGTAAATCTAAAAACTGTGTTTCTTAGAAAAACTCAACTGTGTTTTGTTTTCTCTTTTCTTCCTTCTCACTGTCCATGCACCTTACTTTTATTTCTGTGCCAGAGCTTATGTGCCAGAGTGGTGTTACCTCGTGATGGAGGGTAGCTCTGCAGAGAGCACAGGCTGTACGGCAGGAGGGACCGCAGAGAAATGCAGTTCACAAACCCCAGTGTAGTTGGTGGCAGCGTGGAATCAACTTAAATGCAGTCTGACACGTAGAAAGTATTGACAGGTCTTAGGCACCAGTGAACTGTGAGTCATACATTCTCAAATAATCCAATTATGTTTCAAATAATGAGGTAAAACCAGCATCAGCAGAACTATTTTGTGTTCTTGTTTTCCTGTTGCGTTCCAGATACGCAAAAGGCAAGTCGTTTCTTGCAATGATGCTTAAAATTAATTTATTCATTCCTTGGGTTTTTTGAAGACAAGGTTATCCCTGAGTCAGTGGCTTCTAAACTCACATGAGTTAGAAGTAGCCGTCAGATTTCGTAGGACTCCAAGGATTTGGCAATAAGAAGTAAACTTATTTGCATGTGTGTGAAAAAGGAGACAAGCAGCCACACTATTACTCATTTGATTTAATGTAGAACATATATTCGAATTGTATAGCATTATTTATAGTATAAGAGATCATTTCAACCAAAGTACGTCTGTATTTTACAGAACACGTAGTCACAATAGAACAATATAAATCAATTAAACTGTAGCAGGTTTGTGGGAACCAAGCAAACTGAAGAGCACTTCTGAAGGGAAAATTAGAATTCTTAGGTAGTTCAAAAGTTTATATCTTTTTAAAAAAATTATTTTAATCAAGTTGGATGAACTGAAATAACTAAAAAAAAATTTACGTATTTTTAAAATCTCCATATAATCCTAAAATGTGTGGGTGATATTTTTGGGTTGAGTTGTTTGAGGTCTTCTTGGGGTTTTCTTTATATTAATTGGCTAAAATACCAGTTAAGTGTAATACCTGAGCTAGCAAACTGGTGACTGACTAGAACAGCTTGGTAAAGGAGTGCTTGGATGCATAAATTGTCCAAGTTTTCCAGTATGTGAAGAGATACAGAACTTCTGCTGGAAAAATGAATGTTTGTAAATAATGTTGTCAGTCTGAAGCTTGAAGATAAACATAATTTGGGGGGGGGCTGACAATAACATGATTTGAAATGAGTGAGTGCATTTCATTCAACCATGGAAGATATATTGTAACTTGCTTGACTTCACAGAAATAAAACCAACGTGAAATTCTTGAAAATACAAACAGTTCTTAAATTTACAGCTTTATAATTGGCTTTAGCCAGCCCGTTTGCTTTTAGAATAACCGTGACGTCATTCTCTCTGTCTCCAGAAAGATGCACTGCCTATCAACCTATAGTTGGCAACCCTCCTATAAATTTCCATGGTAATTCTATTGGTAATTGGTGTTTGTCAATAGCTCATCTGTTATAACCCTTAAATGTCTCAAAACTCTTCTTCCCTTGCAGGAGTCAGTTTGCAGCTTCCAAAAACTGCAGTTCAGCCCTCAGCTTTGTTGCTTTTATCAACTTTGTATAGAGAATGCAGGTTTTAAGCTTACTTGAGGTGCTTGTGTTCACTCTGCTGTTGATATTTTGGATTTTTTTTCCTTATTTTTCTTGTCAAAGTTTCAAACCTGCGTCTGTGAAACCAACACCCTCATCAATGTGGTGTTGCTTATGGTGTTTATGATTTAAAAAAATCTGTCTCTGCTTGTGAATCTGAAGGTGAAGGCTACCTATGGAATTACTGGGAACTGGGGATTTGTTTGGGTTCAGGTTCTAACTTGACAATGACAGGTTCTCCTTACATGTCTTTGATATGAAGCGTACAGATCCTTGTCCCGGTACTGTAGTGCATTTGCTGTGGTGTCACCACTGTCACCATATGATTTTGTATTTTAACTTTGTGTGCTTTGCTCCGTTCAGTCCTTCTGAAACATTAATAGCTGATACAGATAAGAAGGGTATTGAACTGTTGGAATGGGTCCAGAGGAGGCTACAAAGATGATCAGAGGGCTGAAGCACCTTCCATACGAGGACAAGCTAAGAGTTTCGCTTCTTTGGCCTGGAGAGGAGAAGGTTCCGAGGTGTTACAGCAAGCTTCTAGTACCTGGAAGGGCCACAAGAAAGCTGGGGAGGGATTGTTCACAAAGACTTGTAGTGATAGGACAAGGGGCAGTGGGTATAAACTGGAGAGGGGCAGATTTATGCTTGACATGAGGAAGATTTTCTTCACTGTGAGAGTGTTGAGGCACTAGAACAGGTTTTCCAGGGAAGTTGTGGCTGCCCCATCCCTGGAAGTGTTCAAGGCCAGGCTGTATTGGACCTTGGGCAGCCTGATGTAGTGGGATGTCACTGCCCATGGCAGAGGGGTTGGAACTGGGTGTTCCTTGAGGTCCCTTCCAACCCAAGCTATTCTAAGATTCTATGATACGTGTTACCACTTAGCAGCACTGGCAGCTTTGGGATTTTGGGGGCAATAGCCCCTAAGCTTGGCAGTGCTCTCTGCTGTAATTCTTCCTTTGCTGCTATCTGTAGTGTGTATCTACAGATCTCAAGATACCGTCTTAAACTGAGCACTGAGTTGCTGGTGTCTCAGCGTCTTGTTTAGAGGTAACTAGGTAGCTGGTTGCACCAATTTTCATGATTTTAGGTCCAGGTGAATTTCTCTTTCAGTTCAGTCTGGTAGAACCTTTGGTTATTTTTGCATTCCTCTGTAGCTTGATATTGTTGCTCACCTGCTGCGATAGTCTGGGAATATCTCATTGAATCAGTTTTCACTGGTTCTCTGCCTGGTACATGGTCTAGACGCCTGATAGGTGAAAATCCCATCAGGTAAAGCTCTTCTGATAGAGTGCAAGGAGGAAATGCAGTGACCTGCGATAGAAAGGATTTAGATTAAGTGACCTAAAGTCTGTGGACTAGGGAGTTGTCGTACAGCTGCTTTGTAGGAATGGACTTGCAGTTGAAATTCATGAATCTTAGGTAATTGTTGCATTGAAAGAACACTACACATTTATTCATATTTAAAATATCTCTACTTTGCGTGAAACTTTGGCATGTAGGTTTACCTGAAAATTGTGTTGGAATCTGTTACTTTTCTATGTTGTGGAGAAACTTAAACGTTGGAAGTACTTTGCAACAGGCTTAAAATGCTTTATTGTTTTACATCTGACATGCAGTAGTTACTACCTATCTTTACAGCTTTATTGTATTCCCAAATGCACATTTAATGTTGAGCTTGTGAGGATTGTGTGTGAGTAAAGGTGAGCGGCATATGGTTTGACAGCTGCAATCTGCCTAAATAAAATGAAAACTGAAGGAAGTAAATAGAGTTCGACAGAGAGNAAACTTAAACGTTGGAAGTACTTTGCAACAGGCTTAAAATGCTTTATTGTTTTACATCTGACATGCAGTAGTTACTACCTATCTTTACAGCTTTATTGTATTCCCAAATGCACATTTAATGTTGAGCTTGTGAGGATTGTGTGTGAGTAAAGGTGAGCGGCATATGGTTTGACAGCTGCAATCTGCCTAAATAAAATGAAAACTGAAGGAAGTAAATAGAGTTCGACAGAGAGGCTCTAAACAGCCTATTACTGCAGTTTCAGATAGTTATCACTAGGAGGACACATAGACCATGGTATTAGGGAACTAATTGTTTTCCTTTCGATATGAACTGGTTTGGTACTAGAAAACTGTGTTGAAAGGTTGCTATATGATAGTTTGTTAATGAAGATATTTTATTTTACGTGAAAATTTACAAAACCTCTGTTATGGAATGGACTAAAACTGAGTGTGACAGCATTTGGAAATCTGATGGTTGTTACTTTGTCAGTGAATCAGAAGAACGCATATTCTCGAGGGCATATGCCAGCCACTAATAGATGACATTGAAGTAGGCATAAGCCCTTTTTTGTTATTTTTTTTTACTATTTTCTATTGCAGAAATGTCCTACACCTTTTTCTGAAACGTTTATGGTGGCTTCTGCTGGGCAGGACACTGAGATGTGTCCCTGGCTGGGATTTCAGATGGCGTTTGCTGTCATCTTGATTTGTGTTCAATCTGTTTGTGATCTTTACTGTTTGCAAATAGCTCTTCTTCTTGTTGTCTATATGTGTTTACTTACAGATGCTCTGTATCAGAATCTTATCGGGTTGAGTAATATGGAAACGAGTCTAATTGATTTAAATAGTTTGTAGACTACCCAGTTGCTGAGGCAAGCTGTTACCTAATAAAGATTTCTGACTCTGACTCTCTCTGTATAGAATCACTATTGATATCACACTTGTAGACAAAGATGATAACTGAAACATATGCTTTAAATAAAATGACACGAGAAAATGAAAAATGGTCTCAAGTTTAAAGTTGATGAAGGATGCATGAAAATAACACCAGATGGAGAGAAAGAGAAACTAAGACAGATTATTAATAAGTGTGATGTGTTACTGTTGTATAGAATATAATCCTACAGGGTTTCAGCATGTAAAATTCATTGCGACTTATGTAGGAGTTGTGCTGCATAAAAGTGAAAATGCATCGTTTGACTCTTCCAGACTAACAATCCCTGTGATGACAAAAAAAGAGCTCAACCCAGTTTTAAGTCATTTTTGAAAACTTAGTGTTTTACCATATAGATCTGGGGAAGGTTGAATGAGATACTCTAATGAATTAAAATAAAAATAATTTATAATTTTTACTATTTATGATTTAGTATGGTTTTACATAAACCTAGGTTCATAAACTTGTTTTGCTGGGAGATATTTTCCTCACTATTGAAGCTTGTTTCTGTAGTTTTGTTAGACTGAAAAACAAACCACTGAATCTCCTTTTCATAAAACTTGCGGTCTGGATTCTTTGTATAGATGCTTTATTGACATTTCTGTGTTTGAAGGCACTCATTCACCTTCCCCTGATTATCTACGTCTCACACAGTTTGATTTTTCACACATTTGCTGGTACTCATTGTGCTGCTTTCATCCTTACAGCAAAACTTGCTCTTCGGTTTTCTTGCAGACTCTGGTTTCTGTCCATCCATTTGTATTCTCTCAGTTCATTTGACTTTATTTTGTGCAAATCAGGCTTTACTTTGTAATAAAACTGTGGTGTTCTGCATGAGGCTCTTAATTGTTGAATAATGAGGACCCAACCTGGTTCTGGACTCTGTCGGCTGAGTATATGTGCTGACCCTGTGGACAAGACTGTGCATCTCATTTAATTAAATTTTGAAGAATAAAAAGTTGTCAAGGCAACATTTTTTCTGAAGTGTTGCTGCTATGNGGTGAGCGGCATATGGTTTGACAGCTGCAATCTGCCTAAATAAAATGAAAACTGAAGGAAGTAAATAGAGTTCGACAGAGAGGCTCTAAACAGCCTATTACTGCAGTTTCAGATAGTTATCACTAGGAGGACACATAGACCATGGTATTAGGGAACTAATTGTTTTCCTTTCGATATGAACTGGTTTGGTACTAGAAAACTGTGTTGAAAGGTTGCTATATGATAGTTTGTTAATGAAGATATTTTATTTTACGTGAAAATTTACAAAACCTCTGTTATGGAATGGACTAAAACTGAGTGTGACAGCATTTGGAAATCTGATGGTTGTTACTTTGTCAGTGAATCAGAAGAACGCATATTCTCGAGGGCATATGCCAGCCACTAATAGATGACATTGAAGTAGGCATAAGCCCTTTTTTGTTATTTTTTTTTTACTATTTTCTATTGCAGAAATGCCCTACAACTTTTTCTGAAACGTTTATGGTGGCTTCTGCTGGGCAGGACACCGAGATGTGTCCCTGGCTGGGATTTCAGATGGCGTTTGCTGTCATCTTGATTTGTGTTCAATCTGTTTGTGATCTTTACTGTTTGCAAATAGCTCTTCTTCTTGTTGTCTATATGTGTTTACTTACAGATGCTCTGTATCAGAATCTTATCGGGTTGAGTAATATGGAAACGAGTCTAATTGATTTAAATAGTTTGTAGACTACCCAGTTGCTGAGGCAAGCTGTTACCTAATAAAGATTTCTGACTCTGACTCTCTCTGTATAGAATCACTATTGATATCACACTTGTAGACAAAGATGATAACTGAAACATATGCTTTAAATAAAATGACACGAGAAAATGAAAAATGGTCTCAAGTTTAAAGTTGATGAAGGATGCATGAAAATAACACCAGATGGAGAGAAAGAGAAACTAAGACAGATTATTAATAAGTGTGATGTGTTACTGTTGTATAGAATATAATCCTACAGGGTTTCAGCATGTAAAATTCATTGCGACTTATGTAGGAGTTGTGCTGCATAAAAGTGAAAATGCATCGTTTGACTCTTCCAGACTAACAATCCCTGTGATGACAAAAAAAGAGCTCAACCCAGTTTTAAGTCATTTTTGAAAACTTAGTGTTTTACCATATAGATCTGGGGAAGGTTGAATGAGATACTCTAATGAATTAAAATAAAAATAATTTATAATTTTTACTATTTATGATTTAGTATGGTTTTACATAAACCTAGGTTCATAAACTTGTTTTGCTGGGAGATATTTTCCTCACTATTGAAGCTTGTTTCTGTAGTTTTGTTAGACTGAAAAACAAACCACTGAATCTCCTTTTCATAAAACTTGCGGTCTGGATTCTTTGTATAGATGCTTTATTGACATTTCTGTGTTTGAAGGCACTCATTCACCTTCCCCTGATTATCTACGTCTCACACAGTTTGATTTTTCACACATTTGCTGGTACTCATTGTGCTGCTTTCATCCTTACAGCAAAACTTGCTCTTCGGTTTTCTTGCAGACTCTGGTTTCTGTCCATCCATTTGTATTCTCTCAGTTCATTTGACTTTATTTTGTGCAAATCAGGCTTTACTTTGTAATAAAACTGTGGTGTTCTGCATGAGGCTCTTAATTGTTGAATAATGAGGACCCAACCTGGTTCTGGACTCTGTCGGCTGAGTATATGTGCTGACCCTGTGGACAAGACTGTGCATCTCATTTAATTAAATTTTGAAGAATAAAAAGTTGTCAAGGCAACATTTTTTCTGAAGTGTTGCTGCTATGGACTCTTCAGGGATTTTTTTTTTTCTTCAATATTTTGCAGAATTTTGTACAAATCTGGAGTAGGGCCTGATTCACAAGTTCTTTTTTGCTACATAAACTTTAAGGACTGAGGCTTCTCAGTCTGCCTTTGTGATTTTTTTAGAAGACCTGCTAATCACTCGTCCTAAAAATAGCCTGGAATAATCTTAACCAGTGATTGAAGTGTGAGCAGGAAGACTGATACTATTTCTTATGCCATTAGACATCTGCACTGTTTCTGTAAATGATGTAATTACAATTTTTAAAAGTTCTGAGTGTAGCAGGTAAAGAGACCCCTGCTATTACCCAGAGGAAAGACTGTGATCCTTCTTCAGTTCCATGGGAAGAATGAGGATGAGACTGCAGTAATTAACTGTGTAGTGTTCAAAACATGTTTTGGTTTTTATTCCTTCTTTTTTTTTTTCCTGGAAAGTTAGATGAAAACCTGTGCACTGAAGAGTTGTGTTGGACTAACAAAATGAGATGAACTGCTTTCAGAACGAATAAATGCTGAAGTATAGCTCTTGTCCAGAGTAGAGAATGGCTGGTGGTACTATCAGAATATTAACACAGTAATTACAGTATCACAGAATATTTGCAATGTTCTTGAGAGGCAGCGCTGTGGTGGTAGTAAAGTAAGTTATTTATTATTCAGTCTCTTTAAATTACAGAATTACTTGCTACATTGCACTGAACTATACAGATTTATTTGATTAGGTTTTTATTATACGATGTAGAATTTTTTAACCTTTGACTGGAAGTGAGTCCTCTGGAACTCGTTCAAGGCATCACATTAAGATAATGATTCAGATTTGGAGTTACCAAAACAGATCAATAGCGAGATCTTGTTTTGTGAGTAAAATCAAATTAAATAATGTCTCGTGAATTCAGCTGTGAGACTTGCAGATTGGCAGCCGATGTGGACTTGGAAGAAGGATGAGGGCAGAGGAGGGTGGAGAGAGGCAGGAGGTTAGAGCAGGCAATCATCTGATGGGCAGGCACTCTGAAAGGAAGCAGTGCAGATGGCAGCGCTGCTGTGAGGATCAGTGTTTGTAGCACAGCACGCAGGGATGCTCTGTGCATTTACCACTAGGAGTGCAGTCATACGTGAAATCCTCATTTTTGCAGCGTTTGGACTCCGTTACAACAGATTTGCTAGACTTGCATTTTGCAGCCTATGAGGTGCTACAAAGAGCAAATCAAGTATGAAGCAGCCTCCTTCCTTCAGCTTCGGAGCCGTAAAATATGAACTGGAGAAAAGGATTCTTGGCTGGAATGAGGCATGGGCTGAGGAGGTTCAGATGTGCTGAATAGAGGGTTGTTCTCTATCAGCTTTTCTCAGCTGTTTGTCAAAACTGAAATGCTTTTCCAGAGGAGCTGCAGGTTTATTTCCAGAATATACTGAGGTTGAAACATTCTTTTATCTCTAATCAGAAGACCAAAATAGTAATAAAAAAAAAGTGGCAGGCTTTCTTTGTCTCCACAAACAGAAGGATTTTTGTGCTGTTGTTTCAGTGAGTAATCAGTTAGATTTGGTACTTGTTTGCTGCTTTGTAGAACTACGGAACTCTTTAAGCACTGATGGAAAACACATTTTTTTTTTTTTTTTGCATCAGTATGTTGCTGAAGTGAGAGTCATTTACGTGGTAAAAGTGAGCAGAAGTGAATCATGGTATTGTAAAGTGGCGTAGGATTTGATGGAGCTTCTCTCGTTCCCAATCTCTGTAGTATAATCCTAAAAGTAAAAAACTAGTTCTGTGTAACTCTAACAAAATTTTTAAGAAATAGTCTTCACTTATCTTTTTCAAAGATTCTAAGGATAAAGCAGAAATCCTATGGTTTATTTTAGTCATAACAAAGGATTAAAGGATTATTTTGGCTTCTTTTCCAGAAGTAAATCTGTCTTCATATTGCTGTATTTCAGTAGTTGATAATTTTTCCTCGTACTTCACATGAAATCCTTCTTTTGGTCTTTTTTTTTAACTCTGTAGCCTTTTTAACTAGAAAAGGGGTTTGTTGCTAAATGGATTTTTCTGATCTTAAAAGTGCTGCAAGTGGCAGTAGCTGTATTGGGAGGAGTTTGGGAATCACAGAATAGTTTTGGTTGGAAGGGACCTTAAAGATCATCTAGTTTCACAGAATCACAGAATCACCGGGTTGGAAGAGAGCCATCGGATCATCGAGTCCAACTACTCCCACCAAACACTAAACCATGTTCAACCCTAATCCAATCCAGTGAACTGTATGTTATGTTGTTGTCAATGTTAGCACATAATCCTTTACTTGGACCAGAAAGATTTGTCATATCAGGAAAGCTGTTTCAACACTAGCATCTTCCGTGTCTGCGTGGTGGTGATTTAAGTAGTTCTGAGAGCTGGAGCAGAAATCGTTCTGCCCCAGGACACAAGCCTTACCTGAATCAATTGATGCTCAGTCTTTATACAGATCCAGAATACAGGAGTTGCATAGGGCACCTTGGGGTGCAGAAGAGTATTTTTAGACTTAGTTTTTAAATGTCTTGTGGGAAATGTTTAGATGCTGTAGTATGGTATAGTTGGGTTTTTTGAAGACGAAAGGTAATTGAACCAACATGGGATTAAGGAAAGCTTTCCTATCTATTCATGTGACTAGTCTTAACAGCTTTGATCCGAACAGTGGGAAAGCACACAGCATTTGGCAGTCAGAATCTCCAGAAGCCATTTCCAGGGCCTTCGTTTCAGTTCATTTGCATTAGCTGGTATCATTTTCTTGAGTTTAAGTCTTGACATATTCCTCAGTTTTAAATTGAAACAGTGGCAGAAAAGAGAGGGAGAACACAGAAAAGACCAGAGGATTGATCTTTGTATGTTATAAGTAGAATAGATCCTTATGTAGAAATAGAGTAAATGCATGCGTGGAAATAGGGACTGCGGTTTGCTCAGTGCATGAAGGTTGGTAAAGTGTGTTTTTTCCAAGAGAAACAGTCTAAACTGGTGTGCTGAGTTTTCAGACTCCATTTATTATTGGTTATCTCAGAGCTGTTGGGCAGCAGGGGCGATGCTTGCGCAGCTTGCTTCTTACTGCAGTACTGATAAGTTTTGATGGAATTACGCCTCCGTAATTCAAAAGTTGTCTTGAAATGAAGAGGAAGGTGACTGATACAAATGTACCCAAACAGGAAAGGAAGGTTGTTGTTCCTGGTATTGTTCCGGGTATTTTTCTCTTCTGCAGAATACTTGAGGCAGTTGAATCACTCACAGGCATGACAAGCTAGGAAGTTTTGAAGGGAGTGCAGTGATCAGACTTGATAGTGTGTACTTAACCCCCTTGCTGACACCAGATCAAAGTCAGTGAAGTGCATGTTAAAACAGCACAGGATCTTTTCTGTATCTTCATGTCTGAAATATTCGGTAATACATAATTTTCATACTTGTTTGGTTAAGAAAATTTTGGAGTTGATTTGCATTTGAGTTTTTTTAGTGCTTTGGCTGCTTGTTTTTTTTCAGTTTGCTTTTCTTTTTTTTTTTTTTT
>WAAB01009282.1:28019-59803 GCA_013389865.1 Piaya cayana
TAACCAAATGCTGAATAAAACCTTTGGAAACTGATCATGAGTAGTAAAACATTTACCAGAGTGATATTAAGTGCTTTTATCTTGCACATGGTGTTATGTGGGTAACAAGATAGGTTAATTAAAAGAATTAAAAATCAAAAGGTCACAAAATGAGAAGGCAAAATTCTGGATTAGATTGATCTCAAAGATAATTCCCTACTTGTAAAGATGGGCTTTAGAATTTCAGAATGCTTTAAGCTGACACACATACTTACTGTAGTGTGAGAAGTCACAGATAGCTTGATATTGAACTCTTGACATCCCATTATGCTGTCTGAAGAATTTTACTGGTCATAGGTCACCGAGCTGTCACAGATGTAAAGATTAAATGAGGCAAGCTGCTGTGTGCTGTGCGTAAGAGATATGGTACTTTCCTACCTGCATTTCATTACTTATTTTTTCTGCCTAAGGTTCTTCCCTGCCTGTTGTTTCCTGGATAGGCATAAAAGGCTTGGCACTTTCAGGAAATAAAATCCAATGTAATGGTTCAATTCTCTCATGGAACGATGAAATACCGTGTTTTCAACACAGAGAGGCTGTGGTCAGACTAGGAGGTTAGAATGTCTTTATCTTCGGTGTCATTTCCTTGACTGATAACACTGAGGTCAACGTGTCTTTTAATTATTATTCTGGGATTGTGCATTCTTGATAGCAGAAATACAAATCTCTGCTTCCCCTCCTCTTGAGGCTAGTCATGAATCACTCCTCAGCCTCTTTTTCTCCAAACTAGAGAAAGACAAGTCCTCAGTTGCTCCTCATAGACATGCCTTCCAGCCCTTTCACCAGCTTCATCACCCTCTTCTGGATGCATTCAAGGATCTTCACACCCTTCTGAAATTGTGGAGCCCACAACTGGACATGGTGTTCAAGGTGAGGCTGTCCAGATGCTGAGTGCAGCAGGATGGTCACCTCTTCTGACCTGCTGGTTATGCTGTATTTGATGCCTCCAGGATGCACTTGCCCTCACTGCTGACTCCGTTGAGCCTGCTGGCAACGAGCACTCCAAGATAGCTTTATACAGGGCGTTTATTCTTGTTAAATTTCATCCCATTAATCATAGCCCAATGTTCCCATCTACCTAGATCCCTTTGCAAGGCCTCTTTTTCATCAAGAGAATCAACAGGACCTTTCAGTTTGGAATCAGCAGATGTGGCAATGGTGCATTCAACTCCTGCAACCAGATCATTGATCATTTTATGGAGTGGGACTAGCCCTAGAATGGAACCCTGAGGGTGATCAGCCAAATGTAGCCCTGTTCACTGCAACCCTTTTTGCTCTTCAGCTAGTTCTTCATCCAGCATACTGGGAATCCACTCACCCCACGACTGGTCAGCTTCTCCAGAGGGATGGTGTGAGGGTCGTTAGCAAAAGCCCTACTAAAATCTGGGGGAAAAAAAATACATTCCCTGCCTTCATTTCATCCACTGAGACCTTAGCTTAGAAGGATATCAAATTAGTTAAAAGAGGACTTGTCTTTGGTGAACCCTGTGTTGCCTGTGCCCACAGATTCCATTTTTCTTCAAGTGCCTTTCAGTGGAAACCAGTATAACCCTCTCCATAATTTTTCCTGAAACTGAGCTTAGACTGAGAGGGCTGGGTACTCTGTCGTGCCCTTCTTGTAAATCAGAGTAACATTGACTGACTTCCAGTCAGGAGGGACCTCCCCAGACTCCCCAAGACCTCTGCTGGCTGGCTGAGAGGTGTTTGTGCAGCTGTGCAGTGCAAAATATGCTGCTGGGAAAAGGCAGGAGGCATCATTCCTGTAGTTCATAGAATCATAGAATGATTAGGGTTGGAAGGGACCTCAAAGATCATCTAGTTCCAACCCCCCCCTGCCATGGACAGGGACATCCCACTACACCAGGTTACCCAGGGCCCATCCAACCTGGCCTTGAACACCTTCAGGGATGGGGCAGCCACAGTTTCCCTGGGAAACCTCTTCTAGTGCCTCAGCACTCATGGTGAAGAAATTCTTCCTAATGTATAGCCTAAATCTGCCCTTCTCCAATTTATACCCGTTCCCCCTTGTCCTATCACTACAAGCCTTTACGAATAGTCCCTCTCCAGCTTTTTTGTAGGCTCCTTTCAGGTACTGGAAAGTCGCTGTAAGGTCTCCTCGGAGCCTTCTCTTCTCCAGGCTGAACAAGCCCAACTCTCCCAGCCTGTCGTGGTATGGAAGGTGCTCCAGCCCTCTGATGGTCTTTGTGGTCCTCCTCTGTTCTGCTGGTGTGGTGGGGAGACCTGCGCAAAGGGTCTGCTCTGGTTGTTCTCAGGAAGCTGATGCTTCTTTGCTGGATGGTGCATCTGACCAGTGGTGATATTTCTCCTCAGTGATCGGTGTTGGTTCTTCCAGACTTATTTTCTGCCTTATTTTCTGCACAAGTAAATGTTTCTTGCCGATAGTTTAATTACTGTGGATTATTTTCGGTATCATATTGATGACATGGATGAGCAGAAGGAAACGGAATGGTGTTGTCATGACTACTGTGACTTTGTTTAAAAATTTTTATACTTCCATTTAAAAATATTTTTGATGTCTCAGTTTGTAGGGATATAAAATGTGCTTTGCTGATTGTAAATTACTGGTCACACTTCAGACTGTCCCAGTTCTAGCTGAGACAGCTTTTGAAGCCATTTTTTTTTTATGGGAATCACAAAGGATGAAAAGAAAGAGTTTTCTCTTGGCAACTTTTATAAAGGAAATTTGGGTTAGTTTAATATTCATATAATAGCTGAGTGCGATTTATTTCGGTACTTAGACAAGGGCGTGATTTGTTTCAAATCAGGTAATTTTGCACAGAATTTCTCTACAAATTGTTTTAAACAATGATAGTTTTTGCTGGAACTCAGAAACGTTTCTAGGCTTGCAGCTATTACTTTTAATAGTAATTTGTTTTATTTAAATCAATGCAATTCCTTACATTTCCATACATAGATCTTGCAGTACTCATGCCTTAGTTGTGGTTAGAAATGAGTTTCCCTTGTGGAACTGATTCAGACCTGTAATTATCATGTAGCAAAGAGAAGACTGAAGTAATTCAATGTATTTTCAGTCATTCGGGGGGGCAAATTAACTTCTTTATGACTAAATGATGAAACATAATACTCCAGTGTGTAAGAGTGGGTGTCTTTTGTTTTCTGGGTACATTCATTCTTGACCTTTGTGTTACTTGGATCATAAACACGACTGTGCAGTGCAGAATTCCTGTTTCATCAATACGTTGTCAGCACTGATTCTTTTCCAGTGAACAGTTTGGGTCTGGCTTTTAAAACAGAAGAGGAATTCTCTATTTTTTTTTTTCTTAAATACATCCATTTACAGAAATTTCCTCCTTCAATATTGATGTTTAGGGGTAAACGATTTGATTAGTACCTACATAGTTCTGCACTGGGTATCAGTTGATTTATGCCTCTGGCCTCGTTCGTGTGCTTGCTCTGCAGCACCAGTGATGTCTGCAGCACTCTGCTTTGATTCCTGAGCCAGTTTTAGCGTCTGTTGATGATATAATCAAATCAGCACAAGCTGAAAATGGTTTAATTTGTCCTGTTTCTCAGCGTAACAAATTAGCCCTTTCTGAATTGCCTGGTATGTGAGCACACTGCCACCTGTCCCCTAGCTAGCTCCAGTTCCTGAACTGCCTGGCAATCACTGCTGGAAATAAACAGTAGAAAAATTATTCCTCTGTTTTCGTTTGGTGCTGGTGTCTCTTAATACTTTCTGTATGTTTACTGGAGGTTGATAATTTCATGTATCCATTTTCTAACAGAGTGAAATGCGTTTTCTTATTTTGGGTTATTAGAAACAACACTGACGGATGTTTTTTTATTTGTGAAACCTAGTTAATATTATTGAACAATATGAACACTAAGATAAGGAGTCTTGTGTAGCATTGGATTCTCTTGCTGTGCTGTTTTTACCGCCAGCCTAAGGTACAGGCTGCTCATTCTTCTAAGGAGCTTGTGTCTGAAGTCCCACAGCTGAGCCACTTGAAAGAGCAAACCTACAGCAGAGGATGTGAATTTGTAGAAAGTGTAACAGGACTTTAAAGGCTTCTGATGGTTAAGGTGTTTCTGTGCGGTGTCCTCATTTACAGTGCGTGCTTACAGTTGCTTTTCAGGGTATATAGAGCCATGCAGCAGTTCTGTGTGATTAGAGATCTACTATCTCCCAGCACTTCTTTCACATCCTTTGTATTGCTGACTGTTCTCCTCTCTGCCTGACCACGCTTCTCGAATCCATATTCTGTCTCTGCACGTTGGATTTAAAAGTGCAGTTTGCTAGTGGGGGGGATTAATTCCACACTGCTGAAAGGCGCTGATCACCCAAAACTGGAGGAATTAAAAGAATCCTGATTCCCTGCCCTGAACCTTCTTGCTCCATTTCTCCTTCTCTGTGTAAGTTAACTATCCTGTGATTAAATGAGCATAATCTTTATTTTAAAATGAAAATAGAGTTTTGGCAGAAGTTGGCAGCACTAGAAAAATGCTCCTACTTGCTCTGAGTAGATTGGTTTTTTTTTTCTCCAGAGGAGGTGTGTGTGTATGACAGAGGCTGAGAAAGAGAATAAGAGCATGTGGGCAATGGCAGCAGGCCACACTCTTCAAACGCTGTGCCGCATCATCTCCTTCCCTTCTTCTTTCATTTCCTTGCAAAATGGATAGGCTTAAATATATGAACCAATACTTCAATTTAAAATTGATTTAAATGAGCTCATCTTAGTCACTCAGCAGTTCTGAGATGATGCCAAGTGCTACACGTCTTGTAAATTTATAGGTTTTGGGTTTTTGGTTTTTTTTTTTTGCAAAGGGTGAAACCTGACATAGTTACTGAGACACAGAGAAAGCATCTTCCTTCACCCATAACCCACTGAAGCAAAAAGGTTGAGTCACCTTCCCTGGAGGTGCTTAAGGGACGGGTGGATGAGGTGCTGAGGGGCATGGTTTAGTATTTGATAGGTATGGTTGGACTCGATCTGATGGGTCTTCTCCAACCTGGTGATTCTATGATTGTATTAAAAAANAAAAAAAAAAAAAAGCAAGATACTGAAAGCCAAGATATCCAATATGTCTCTCCTACTTAGTACTTCTGTACGTGAAGATTCCTACTCACTGAGGCTGTCTGCTTGTGGCAGGCAAAATTATTATTCGCCACATTCATAGTAGAGAGTTTTGACGAGGTCAGTAACCAGTTCTAGCGCAGCACGGCTCCTTCTCCCTCATCGCCAGCTTGGTAGCAGGAACAAGTGAGACTTCTGCTCCTTCCCTTCTAACAAGGTATGAATTCCAGATCAAATGTTAGAGCTGCTTGTTTCTACACGAAGGAATCGGATTCAACCCCTGGACACATTCCAAGGAGGAATATCATTAAATTTGACTGTTGCTTCCAACTGTTAAAGCGTGCTGATCTGATGCAACCAGGGAGAGAACTGAAATATATATATATATATGTTTGAAAGATACGAGGCAGAAGGAACTGTTAGATAATTTAGTCTTGACATTTAGGTTACTACAGGTCATTACGTGTAACTGTTACTCCCTGTTGTGAGCTCCAGTAGCTCATGTTTGACTTAAAAATTCACAGGCATTTGTTGAAAATCTTTCTCCGAAAGGCATATTGTCTTCAGAGTTACTTAGAAATGAAAATTTCAGCATCACTCTTTGCAATTTGTTCGATTGTTTAAACAGTCTGTGCTTTCTCAGCGTGTTTTACTGCATTTCTAACTTGAATATGTCTGGTTTCTAGGTTTCTGCAGTTTCATGGGAATTTTAAGCCGGCATAAACTGGCAGAGCTGCTGAAACAACCAGTCAGCTTCCCCCAGTTGGCTTGTTCTTGCTTCCATGCCAGCTGGTGTGGCCAGAGTGCCGTCCCCTGGTCCTGGCTGGATCATTCTGCAGCTGTGCAGGGAACCCTCTGCAGAACCAGCAACACCAGCAGCAAAACTGGATTTGGCCAGGGCCAGTACTGAGATCTAGTTCATAGTACGGCTGCATGAAGGGTGCTGTTGCAAACGAGGAGGTGGAACAGGGATGGGAATGAACAATCAGGGATGAGAAATGGGTGATGCTGCCGGTTTTGGTGGCTGTCCAAGAGCAAGTGGTGAAACCACTGAATTACTTTGAGCTGTTACTTTTTGGCTATTTTCTGCTTGAAATAATCACGTACTCGTGGTGGCTTGTGCTGCTCTGCTGCCAGCAGCGTGTGTCTGCATCTGTGGGTTGGTCCTCATGTTAACATCATCGCTTCACAACCAAGCATACGTTAGAACACTGGCATAAAAAAAATGTACTTACTTGATGTAGCAAAAGCTGTTCAGAAGGAAGTGTTGTCAAGGTAGTAACATCTATTTTGTAGATAATTTTTTAGTTTCTGTGTAGTCATTGGCAACTAACTAATATTCAAGGGGAAGCAAAGCTTTGAACTGTATGAAGCAAATCGTTCTTGGTGTTAACAGGTTGAAAGCGGAAATTCCCAGTGTCTGAGGACTGTGTTCAATAAACAGTTCTTCAAAATATAGTCAGTCCTAATGATGCCGATTGATAGGTGTTAAGTGATGGGATGTCTTAAGTCCTGGCTGTTGAACAATACCTAATATCGAGCCAGGTAAACTTGAAGGTACATAAAACGCTGTTTTCTCTCTAGCAAATGTTTGTTTATCTTATTGGCTACATTTCATAGCCAATCTCTTGCTAAGGCTCCTGTTTTGAATGCTCTGTCATACTTGTTAATTACAGGAGAGTATAATCAACTTTTACAGATCTGAGAGAGGTTGAGATGCACATCGCACTGGTGGTCTTGTCTGCCACTGTAGTGTGAGGAAGGGTGCGGCTTTCTGAGATACAGAAGGAAAGAGGTGGAGCTCTGGAGAAATTGTGCTATATTTTCTTCCCTAAAGATTCCAGCATTGTTTAAACGACAGTGCTGAACAGATGAAACATAATGACTATTTCTTACTATTCAGCATGCTGATTCCACGTCTCTCTTGGCAGCACTGTGCAAAACCTGCTTTTACTTAAGACTGAGAAGCATTCCCTCTTCTTTTGAGATGAATCTGATTTTGAATAATCTGATAGTGTATTATTTCATCAAGAGTTCAGCTCACAGCCTGTGGCTGGTACGGGTCTCATTTTCACATGGGAAATCATAAATACAGTTGTAGAGGCACGTTTAGCGAGAGGACCACGTTCTTTATTCTTCCATTTTGACTTAGGAGCTTCTGACAGCCTGTTTCATCAGAATTGTCGCTACCACTTAGGCAGAGAGTTAATGAAACCACTTCAGTTGAGATCTGAACGATTGCCAGTGTACATTCAACTCAGACTCCTTTAAAGTGAGCATCTGATTTTGGGCAGTCTTAAATGGAGCTCCTTAAAGCTGCCCGGCTGTAGTTGTCCTGTGGATGCTCTGCTGCTGCACCACTTCTTTAGTTTTCTTTTGCTTTGACTTGGATGAGCCTCCCAGCTTTGTTACCTTCTCAATTTTTGAGCAGTCATGTACCAGGCAAGGTGTTCTGTGTCCTGAGTGTTCCCATAGGCAGTAAAACCCGAGCTGCCAAGAGACAAGCAGATCACATTGGATCTTCTTGTGGCTCCTAGAACAGGCTGTCCGGGGAGGCGGTTGAGTCACCATCCCTGGAGGTGTTCGAGAGGTGAGTCCATGAAGTACTTGGAGACATGATTTAGTAGTGGACTGGTGCAGTTGGAGTGGATGATCTCAAGGTTTTTTTCCAACCTTATGATTCTTTGTATGTTTTTTCCTGTTAAATCTGTAGAAAACTTTCTTGGGTGAAAATTTTCTGGCCACTTGTGATTTTTATAGATGAAATTCCCAAATTTCTCATTTAAAACTCTCACTTCAGGTTTTTATTGAAGACAGAAAAGGGTATATTTTCTGTTCTTTTATCATCTTCATTTCAGCATTCATTGTGCCGATATTTATTAGCTTCACTGGAGGGGGAATAGTTTAAAGAAGGCTTTAGAGTCTGATTTAGGTGCTTCTACTTAAAAGTGATGGAAGAGAAAGATGCCTTTTTATTTACCAAACACTTGCAAGTAAGCATTCAAAAAGACAACACAGTAAAGGACAAATACTTATCTTGTCTTTCTTCAAAATCTATGTGAAAAGATGGGATTCTTGCCAGCCATAAAAGTCTTTAGAAGATTGCTGCTATTTTCCCCTGATTATATTTCATACAGTAAACCATAAAAAAATTATTGGCAAGCTTTCTCAAAAAAGGCATCCAGGTTTGACATAGCTTGCTAAAATACCATTTAACTTGTTTTCAGGTGGAAAGTAACGGATGTAAGAAGGGATGATCAGTAAACAGCGCTTTATTTAAGGAAAAATGTCAAATGAAAAATTGTTTCTGGAACCTTACACGACTCCCTTTGGCTTCAGTGGGAAGCTTTAACTTTATTTTCCCGAGAGGGCAGTGACACTTGGTCTTCCTACGCTGCCTCTCTGCTATCATAAATCCCATGTATAGTAGATGTATTTTAAAACATTCAAAACATAAAATTAAAAGGAAATATTCTACTTGGTAAAAGCTCTCTGTGTGCCTCCTCCAAATGGCAGAAGTAAATTACCAAGGAAAACATCAGCTGTCTGGTCGGCTCAGGAGAGTGGTTGTGGCTGGGCACCAGTTCTGTGCATATAAATTTTGAGGGCATTCTTTAAGAGAAGAGAAATTATAATCATGAGAAACCACAATTGTAAAATTAGTGGTCATTAAATTTTCCAAACATATTAATTCAGGTATTAGTGACAAGGAATTTTGCAGTATGACGCATGGTTGTAATTCAGCATATCTTACTGACCTAAACTAAAGGAGTTTCCACAGGGGAAAAAGGGAACTGGGAACTCAGATCTTGTTAATTAAGATTTTGGCACTCTGACCTTCCTTGGTCCTTTTTGAAAACCCCAATGTAGCATCATGAATGGTGTTCGCATTGCTTGCATCCTTGCTGACTAAAATGGGAGGAAGGTTCCCTTCTGCCATCCTGGTTGCCGAGTTCTCCATCAGGTGCAAGTCTCTGGTAGGACGGAGTTTTTACATTCCCAGAGGGCACCTGAGCGTATTTCCAAGGGTGGCTTAGGGGATGGGATAGAGATTGATCAGAAAGGAGCCTGCGTCAGAAGTGGAAGATGAGGAGGAGAAAACACGATCTTGGTAAATGTTCAAACACAGAAAAAAATACTTCCCTTAGGGTCACGTAGGGATTACACAAAATTAGGTTGTTAATGGGTTAAGAACAAGCCGGAAAGATCTCCAAACCCGCAGTGTATCAGGGGAGTTACTTAAGTTTTTTATTCATCTTGGTTTTAGTTTTTCTGTTTTAGAGTTCAGTGTTTTGTGACTCAGTGATTTTTCTAATATCACCGAGCTCTGGAACTCACAGTGCTTCTAAGTGCTTTGATGCTTGCTCTGGAGAGGAGTGCAGGCAGCTCCTTCAAGCACTTGGTGACTCAAGGTCTCGTAATAGTGGTGTTAAGAGATAAGCTGTGAATCTGAAGGCAGCCCTGGGCTCAGGTGCTGAAGCTTGGAAGCGGGCAAAGACATTTGTCCTCTAGAGACAGAATATTGCCTTCTATTTAGATTTTGAAGAGACAGTAGCATGGAAACATTCCCTGAAGTCCAGAAAGGAGCTGCAGAGTGTGACATCTTCAGAGGGTTGGCCAAAATCTGAGTTAGTGGAGCTCTGTGTTGACCCAGGTGTTTCTGTCACACCTGAGAGGGATGAATGTGATTTCTTCTACACTCTGTAAAAGTCAGACATTGGATTAATCTTGTGGCTCTGATGCATGATTTTTACCTATCGGGAGCAGCAAGACAGTCCTGGAGTCCAAGAACCAAGTCAGATCCCTAGACAGGCAGAGGCTGACCTGGGATTATGAAGCTTGAGGAAGAGGAACATAGCAAAGAAAAGGCACCACACAGCTAGGGTTGCTTACAGAAACAGAATATCTGGAGAGTGTATGTTAAAATGAATATTTTTAACATACACACATCTTCAGAAAGTTTCCAAAGCATGTATATATATATTAAAAAAACGCTAGCAAGATCTCTCTTGCAACCGCTGAAATCATTTACGTGCTGTGAGATGATGAGTATAGGGGAAAAATGTGATAGCTCCATTGTCTATTACAGCTGAGGACCCTAGAAGTCTGCTTATTGAGAGATATCTTTAGAAGGGAGTAGAATTTAAGTCAAGGTAGAGGAGGTGTTACAACACGACTTAGAAATAAACCCAGGATGATAACTGCTGTGAGAATAAGGCAAGTGAAAATGGGAGGCATTAGTGCTTGTTGAAGTGCATGCCCTAGTTTTGGAAACATCTCAGTGGGTGGCAAGGAATAACGCTGGGAAATTAGTCATGTACCGTGTTCGATCTGGAACAATGATAGATGAGCACTCCTGAGTGGACACTAGATAAAGCCCTTCTGTTTGCCCATGAGAAGCAACAAAGCATGATGATGATTACAGGCTGATATGTGCTTGAAAGTAGCATTGAGATACCTGATGCAGGGAAGAAAAATCTACGTTTCCTCAAAAGAAACAGAACTGTTTGCGATGAAAGGGTCATTTTAAAGACTCAGTCTGTCAGATGCACTCAAGAACTGGGGAAAAAGGCTTTCTTCTGCATTAACAGGACATGCAGGAGATTATATCTGTATATAAGAAAGGGGCAAGTTATGTGACTATGGGCAGGAGGAAGCAAAGAGAAAGTACAGAACCTGTGTAGGATTGCTTAAACATATTTTGTCCTTGGTAGGATTGGATGAGGGAGGGAAGAAGAGAGAGAAGGAAAATTGTTTCTTGTTATAATTTTCAGTCAAGCAAGTGACTGAAGAAGGCAATGAAGAGGGAAGGCGACATTACAATTTGGTTAGTCGGTAAATTAAAAGATGAGTTTGAAGTGGTTCTGAGATTTGCTGTGACTTTGAAAGTGCGTGTCAGGAGCAGAGTACTGGAAGGGAAGAGTGGGAGGAGTAGAGGAGGGAGGATGGACAGTTAAATGGGTAGGGATAGACACACAAGCAGTTTCTTTCCCTTGGGATCCAAGGACGCTATGTGGTACTTTCCACAAGTCAGAAATGTACGGGCTTGCTGGGCTAAAAGCAAGCCTGAAAGAGAGGACCAGCCCTGGGAGGACAAAGTGGGCACCAAGGAGATTGTTCATAAATCCTTTCATTTCTGTTACTTCACTTTAATTCTTTTCTGTGATAAAAAAATGCATATTTACTCCAGCTTGTTCTAGTGAAACAGCTCTAGAATTAACAGCCTTATCCTGTGGCTTTTAGATGTCTCGTTAGGTTGTGGTGCAAGCAAATTCTCCTCCATGGTGCTGTCTTACTTGAGGTCCTGCCAGGCAGTTTGTCAATACTGCGATCAAAATGTGTGTCTATTAGGTTGGTGCAATAGTAGCTGCCATTTTTGTCTTGTAAACTGTGATGCTTATTTTGGATTAAACTATTTAATCTGTTCATGTAGTTCCTATTTTATAGCACAGCTCTACTTATTTATATTAATGGTTTTATTTTCACTGTTTATTCTTTTTTTATAATACACTGCCACATTAAAGATGAGGAAAAAAGCAAATTTGAGCGGCGTTATTGTGCGAGTTCAAAAGGGAATGTAAAGCAGTGGCTACTGGCATCAACCAAGCATGTGGCCAGGCAGCCATCGATGAACATACAGGTCAATATTGGTTCCAAAACTTTGGTAATAGAAACAGGAGCCTTGGTGATAGGGAGGGTCATGGATGTCCTGCTGTGATAGAAGACAAACTCTGTGCTCTGTGCTTCTTTTGGTGGCTTTGTGATGTGTGATGAAAAACGGATTCTATGCAACCACTGTTGGTGCTCTGCACAGTGGCTTGAGTGAGGTAAAGCACCAAAACACTTCCCCAGACTGAAGCTACATCAGATGAAGGTTGTGGTCACTGTTTGGTGGGCAGCAAGTGGAATCGTAGAATAGTTGGGGTGAGGGGACTTTAAAGAACATCTAGTTCCAACCCCACTGCTATGGGCAGGGACATTCCGCTGGATCAGGCTGCCCAAGGGCCCATCCATCCTGATCTTGAACACCTGTAGGGATGGGGCAGCCACAGCTTCCCTGGGAAACCTGTGCCAGTGTCTCAGCACTCTCATAATGAAGAAATTGCTCCTTATGTCTAGTCTAAATCTGCCCCCCTGCAGTTTATACCCAGTGCCCCTAGTCCTATCACTATAAGCCTTTATAAGTAGTCACAGAATCACCGGGTTGGAAGAGACCCATTGGATCATCGAGTCCAGCCATTCCAATCAAATGGTTGGACTCGATGATCTGATGGGCCTCTTCCAACCCGGTGATTCTGTGATTCTGTGATTCTGTCCCTCCTCAGCTTTCTTGTAAGCCACTTCAGGTATTGGAAGGTCGCTATAAGGTCTCTTCTGAGCCTCCTCTTCTCCAGGCTGAACAACCCCAACTCTCTCAGCCTGTCCTCGTATGGGAGGTGCTGCAACCCTCGGATCATCTTTGTAGTCCTCCTCTGGACCTATTCCACCAGTTCCGTATCCTTCTTATGTTGAAGAGTCCAGAACTGGACACATTACTCCAAATGAGGACTCAGAAGAGAGGAGTAGAGGAGAAGAATCCCCTCCCTTGACCTGCTGGCTGCACTTCTTTTGAAGCAGCCCAGGATATGGTTGGTCCTCTGGGCTGCGAGTGCACATAACATCCTCTGTAACTTCTTTGAATCCTGGTGAAACCATCACTACAGAGAAGGATTGCCAGGAAATAATCAAAATGCACCCAGAACTGCACAATGTCCAGCATTGGTCAATTGAAGAACATCAGTTCTCTATGGAAACTGCATGTCTGAGAAATGACTCTGCAGAAGTTGCATGAACTGGGCCATGAAACTCCACCTCACTCAGCTTCCTCACCACATCTCTCCCACCAATTGCATTTTCGAGCATCTTTGACAACATTCTGCAAGAGAAGCTTTTCCACAACCAACCAGCAGCTCAGAATGCCTTTGAAGAATTTATCAGTGCCAGGACTCCAGCATTCTATGCTACCAGAATAAATTGACATGTTTCTTGTTGGCAAAAATACGTAGCTTCTAATGGTTCTTATTTTGATTAAGAAATACTATTCTAAGCTGAGATGGGACTGTGTTCAAATTGATGGTTGAAAAGGACAATTATTTTTGCCTCCACGTAATATTTGAGTACGGTCTTGAGATTATTTTTAGCTTGGGACAGAATCATAGAATGGTTTGGGGTTGGAAGGGACCTTAAAGCCCAACCCTCTGCACTTTTCCACTGTATCAGGCTCCTCAAGGCTCCGTTCAACCTGTCTTTGAGTACTTCTCAGGATGGGGCATCCATGACTTTCCTGGGCAGCCTGTGCCACTACCTCACCACCCTCATTGTGAAGAGTTTTTCCGTAATGTCTAATCTAAATCTCCTCCTTTCAATTTAAAACCATTCCCCCACGTCCTGTCACTCCATGCCCTTATAAAAAGTCTTTTTTTGTAGTTTTCTTGTAACCCTTTCAGATATTGGAAGGCTGCCTTAAGGTATCCCCAGAGCCTTCTCTTCTTCAGGCTGAACACCACCAGTAGATTCTCCCTATCTGTCATGAAACAGCCTCGATGACTATTTGCATGATTGATGATTTCAGGGAAAATTATTTTTCTAAGGCTTCCTGTTAAACCTGGTTTTGCTAATAAACTGAACATGAGAAGAGAAAATATTTTTGAAAAACTGAAATCCATCACTTTGTGTGGACAGTGACAGAAAGCAGAATTAAATGGTCAGCTTTTGAAAGAGTCGGGTTTTGAGAAATCGGAGGGTGCATGGAAAACACTCTGTACTGCTGGGCAAATGGCATGAATGCAGAATGAGATGCTTTCCTAGGTATTAATTGTGTTTTAAGCAAACAAAGCTCTCCTATTTTTGAAGTCTAAATGAAGTTTGAAGCAATTTGCTGTGTGATACAAAACACAGTGATTCAGCGTTTGCGATGAGGGCTATTTATAGTTACTCTATTTTTATTCAGAGAAAAACAATAGCGCTGATTTTCAGGCAGTTTGACCAGACACTTGAGAAGGTTTCTGTTGAAGCGGAGGAGAATCTCATGCTACTTTATCTCAAAAGATGAACTCGGGAGCTCCTTCAGCATCAACATTTCAGTGCTGTCTTCCTGAAGGTGAAATTCAGCGCCGTGCTGGAAAGCTGCAGAAGCCGTGCTGCTCTGAAGCCTAGTTTGTATCTGCTTTTAAGGGGCTATCGGTATTGGTTGTATTTTATTTTGTATGAACTGAGCCACGTAATTCAGCTCTGTTAATTTTAACCGTCTCTTTTCAGGTTTTCACAGCCCTGTGGCTGCAGCCAGCGCAGATCCAAATGCTGAGGCTACAAAGGCTTGTTACTTCCTCATGCTGGATCCCTCGAATCCGAGAGCTACTTGGCAGTTTCCAAGGCAACCACCTGTGGAATAATTAAAAAGGATGAAGTGTTAGCGTGGAGGATAGAAAGAATTCTTGCCTGAGGAGAGCACTCCATTTTCATCTGTCTCGAAGAACCAAATGCATTTCTGCCAGCAAAGTTAAGGTAGTACAATTAAAAAGTACCGATTTATTTTCTGAAGGTATTGAAAGTTTGAGTAGCAGCATCAATCCTGATAAGACTGTGTACTATTCATTTAAGGTCATTAGCATGGATCCTGCAATGGTTTTTTGTTTTTTTTTTGGTGTATTTAAACAGAAAATCTGAGAGATAAACGATGATGGAAAGGTTATGTGGGTAAATAGTATTTCATATCAGTAATACAGTTGTATGAACTGTTCGGCACTTCACGCCGCCTTTCCTCATAGATGATTTTAAGCTGGTAAGGACTAAACTGGAGCATACATTAGTGGAGGCATAAATATAGGAAGCGGAGACTTCATGCCAAGTACACTGAGATTTCTTTGGCATTTGATGAAGTGATAGATATAAAAGGAATGTAGGAGTGGGCTCACTGCAAAATGACAGTCAGAATCGAGGATCGGTCTTTATCCCATAGCTTAAAGGGTTTTCAGTCATTAAGTTAATGTTAAAACTGAGCTGACAGTCAGGGTTACCTTCTTCGGTGAAGCAGCAGCTAAAAGCATTTTGAAGACCACGTTCCCAGGTTCCGAACTGAAATTGCATAGTGGAGAAACCAATAGGTAAGCAAAAGAACTCTGTTAGAATAACTGAGAATAACAAAAATAGCTAATTTGATTCTAAAAGTTTGAAACGCTGCTGCAAAACTTCATTAAAGCTGTTAGGCTCTAGATAACGGGAAATGTTCCTCTGAAAGTATAATATATTACAGGATGTATCTGCTTGTTATATATTTCTTCTCTGCCAATCATTTAGATATATTTGAATAGAAAAATATTATTCATTTCTGACAATGAAGTTAAATGGGAAAAGCCGCATTTGCGTTCTTCCCGTAGTCCAAGTAGCTGCGCAGTTAAGTCTGGTTACCTAGCTCGATGCTCTTGCATAGTTAATTTTAGGCATGATGCTTTTGTATAGTTTATTTTAAGCATTAAAAAAAAGTCTCTAAATTTTGAAGTAGAAATATTTGGGATGCCATCTGGGCTTTACATAATAAATTTTTACTGCCAAAATGTTTGTGGGATTCTGTTGGGATGTGGATGGGATTTCACATTCCGTCCCTTCCAGAGCACAAGAGGATCATTGTTTTTAGATACGGTGTGTCCAAGAAGAAATAAGAATTGTGTGGTGGCAGCTTTGTGATTTGAGAGAATACAAGTAGAATCAACCCAGTTGCCTTTTACAGCTGGTAGAGAATTTTAGGAGTTGGTATTTGTAGGTATCTAGTGAGTTCAACTGCAATTTTCAGCACTAGTGCTTGATTTCCAGCTCATTGGTTCATTATCACCACGACTTAACTGCCAATTTGATTTTCTTTTTGAAGTAATTCTTCAGTCTATTCAGTTGTTTTCGGAATGGAGCAGAGGAAAATGTTTTTGAGGCAAATACTGTTTTCACATCTGAAAGGACCATGCTGGCAGAGTATCTGCACCACGGTCAGTGAAGATGGTACAGGATTGAGACACAGTTCAAGCAGAGTAAGAGTAGTCAGGAAGGGTGTAGATCAAAATGTTTTGCTTCCCAAGAAGTAAGTTTCAAAGATGGAAGTGGAGAGTTGTGAGAAACTGTATGTGTATTAGTGTAAGACTAGATGTAATAGCTGGGTAGCAGTCATGAAATAGCACGGATGAGGTGCTAAGGGGCATGGTTTAGTGTTTGATAGGAATGGTTGGACTCGATGATCCAGTGGATCTTTTCAAAACCTGGTTATTCTGTGATTCCCTGGAGCATATGCAGAGGAGAAGTTTCATCTTGGATGCCCCTAGAAAACACACTGATCTGAGACAGAACAGAAAAACCATGGGTGAGGGTCTTCTCATGAAACGTAGATTTCCAGGCGTTGCTGAAGCAGATGGTGAAAAGGGGGTGACTTGCCTCTTAAGAAGGTGCTTCTGGAAAAGAACCTCTCTCTTTCTGTTGATGGTTCAGCCTGGGCTACTGATTCATCATAACAGTGTGTAATTAGATGTATTTATTCATGAAACTCAGGTACCCTTTTTTCCTCAGTATTTCATTCCCAATACAGAGGTTCCCCTGCTGAGTGGGGTTGCACTTGATTACTGGTACAGCCCACTTACTCATCCTTCTTTTCCCAGCTCAGACACTTGACCCTGGTAATATTTCCAGACTTCCTATACAAGCCTGTGGTCGGGTATCGAGGATACTGGAGAGCCCCATGGAGTTTGTTAGCATAGTTTCTAACAGAAATAAAAACATTTATGCTAAATTTGGGCATCTGGACTGTGTGAAAGAAAATACCGTGGCTAGGCAGAATTGATTTCCAATATTCTCTATATAGCTTATGTTTTAATAATCTTTATCCCTGAGAAGTTTTGTGGGACTGAAGGGGAGTAGAAACTTAGGACCAGTGAATTTGTTCAATAATTTTTATTTCTTAAAGTGATCCAGCAGATGCCAACGTGGAAGTCATTTTTGCAGCCTTGGCTATTAAGAATAAGTGCTATGTGGCCCACAAAAAATAAAGTTTTCTTTGTACTTCTTCTGTAACAGAAGATCTATAGTATACTCTGTGTTGGAGTAATTTGATGTCCTTTTGAACGGAAGAAAAAAAGGGAAATAGTGACATGGTAACTCTATCAAAGATTATTCTGGTACAGTGATTCCATTTCCCCCCTATTTCTATACTGTCGGAACAGTTGTATCACAAGAGTCAGGGACAATGTGGTGGTATTAAATTGCCATTAATTTTCTTACGTGAAATAGGGAAGTTTACTAGAATAGATAACGCTTTTTTCTTGTTATTTGGTAAATTTTCTAATTGGGATTTTTCAGAGGGAGTTTTCCCTTCTAGCAAGAGGAGTAACAACATAGAGGAAATGCAGGTGACTACAAGTCACCTTCTAGTTGTTGAAAAAAGGAACTCCAGTAAGGAATGGACCCTGTTGCCTAGGCTTTAGTTTGGAGACCTGATCCTTACATCTTTGTAGCTTTTGGGGTATATTAGAGTGGGCAGACACATCAGGTATCTCATTAAGATGTTGTAGGAAAGATTTTTATCTTCCTAGGGAACAAGAACAATTTCTGGCAACATCAGTTGCTGAAACACTATGTAAAGTTGTGTATCTTCAGGACTGTCTCTTTGCTCTCTGGCTTCCTGGACATCAGCAGAGAGTTAAAATCACCTGCCCCAAAGTGATACTGAATGTTTTCCACATACATCACAATTTTTCAGCACTGGTATTAAAATGTAAAACTCCATTAAATGAATTGTATTCCAGTGTATCATGCATAACTTTCTGAGTGGCTAGCAGTGCTGTAAGAGCAGTTACAGTGATGGCAATCACAGCCCCCTTTCAGAACACGAGCGCTATTTTTGCTGTACTTAGGTGAATGAATGATTTATGGGGATCAAATCAAATGCATTTTTAATGCTTTTGTGAATAGAATTAACTGCTAGGTGATAGACCTTATGCTCAGTCATGAGAACCCTTTCTCCCTGCTAGCAATTACTGTTGGTGTGTTTTGGATACGTGTAGTTTGAGGACTTTCCCTGGAAAATTATGCAAAAAGTCCAGAGTAGGACAGAAAGGTTGGTCCACTTTGTTGTCATTCTAGGAACAGTTCAGCTTTCTTTGGAATCGATGAAATAGCTGACAGAGTACTGTTAACAGCAGTAAAGTTGAATTCCTCATGTTAGACTCTGTAACTTTTCCTGCTATTACAGAACTACAGAATGGTTTGAATTGGAAGGGACCATGAAGGTCATCTAGTCAAACCCTCCTGCAGCGAGCAGGGACGTCTTCAACTCAATCAGGTTGCTCAGAGCCCCATCCAACCTGACCTTGAGTGTTTACAGAGATGGCACAAATAACATAAAATTATAAAATAAGGCTTCAGAATTACAGAAGTGCATTTGTTAGAGAGGTGAAATGTGGTTTTAAATTGTTATCCCCAGTGAATGTTTGGATATTTTTAACAGTCATAGAAGAGGTGTTAACACTTGACATTGCTGGGGGATATTATGCCTGTGCTAGACAGAATGACTTAATGAAGTGGGGGTGAATGTAAGACTGCAAAAGCACCTGCTCTTGTACACCCATCCAGAGCGGTATTTTGTCTCCAACAATGGCCAAAGGTGAGTAAATGAGGAGGAAAGGAGCAGAATGAGAGAGTATAGGATCCTTCTGCACGCTTTTGAATCTCCAGACGTGTGGTACAGGGACTTAATAAGCTGGATGTCTCTTTTTTTTTTTTCAATGTTTACTGGACTTCGTAATTTTTTAAACATCCCTTTCAAACCTGGAAGTATTAGGGGGTGTAATACTCTCTGGTTCTACAGCTTAACTAACATGTCAGCCTAATGAGTGAGGAACCATATTATTTTGTTAAGTTTTGAACCTGAACTCCCATTTAAAATCCACTTCTTGTACTGAAAGACATGTAAATAATTAATCCTTGTCTCCTGTCCCTATGACAATCATAATTTTCTAGACCTCGGCTTGGTCCAAGTGTTGAGTTAGTTCAGAGCCTGTTGGTTCTAACTTCACTTTCCCCAGTCCCGCTTGTGCTACTTCACACTTGATTTCATTCAGACTCTGGATGAATGGCACTGCTGAATTCCACTGCTGTATCCAATTGTCCTGTCAGTAATCTGCCCGCAGTCCTTTTTCAGTTTTCCCTACTCATTTACTTCACTGTCTTTGCTACTGCGAATAACTTGGTATCATCCGCAGATGTTGTCATCTCACTGTTGAGCCCTTTTCATGTCATTTATGAATTCATTGAACAGTACTGGGAACGGATCCCAGCACAGATCACAGTGGCAGCAAGTGCTGAAATTGCACCAAGTCCTGCCAACAGCAGAAGTGGGCACACCCGCATGCACACTGGCGCAGCTGAATTTGTAGTAGTTTCCCTGTGTTGTTTTGGTACAACTGTAAATGTGGGCTCATTGTAAAAATTTCTGTTGAAAGGGTTAATTTAATCTGTAAAATAAGGTGTCATTCTTCATCAGCTGCACGTTTGTATTTTCATCTTTGAAAATGGTGTGTCGGGGAAGGTATTCACCCTTTTCTATGATTAAGAGTCATCCAAAGGACCAGACTTGCTATGTTCAGAGCACAGTGTTTATTGCTTTCTGATTTGTATTGTCGAAAGCAACTTGGTTGGAACATACACTGGTAACGCAGACAGTGATAAACTAATATAGAAATTGAATAAGGGAAATTAAATACCGGAAGAAATCTCATCAGTCGTAAGTATGCACTGGTTTTACATGATAAAGTGAAGAAAATTACCTCAGGAATAGGACTGTTACTAATTTTTGTTTTCTAAAGTTAACAGACGCTAATGCACTAATAAGAACACTGGGTTCTGATCAAAGGGATGTGTGGCATAAAATCATTTTCTGCTGGTAGCCTTGTAGCCACAACTTAGGAAAGTGTGGCAGGAGAGGTTCTGCTTCCCTCAGCATAGTCACGCGTGCTTCCAGCATCTGGCACTTTGGAAGTCCCGAGCCATAGGCTGTATCACAGCTCCGTGTTTGCTTCCATGAATTTGTCCAGTGTGAACCCATCTCCTTGTCCCTGATGTGTTCACCTTGCGAGAAAGCTTCTTGTTTTAAAGTGTTGCTCTTGTAGTGCTTCTGTATGCTCTGATCTCTCTTCAGCACTTTCTTTTGCAGGCTGCGGATCTTGCTTGAACTCATTTCTCCTGATGTGCTAGTTGCTTCCCAGGTCTTAGCTTTGCTGCTCTGTATGCTGGTGTGTTACCTCCTTTCTAACATGACGGCACCAAAAACGCATGCCGAGGTCATGATCCGAATGTGCTGGAGACAAATGCTGTGTCGCAGTTTCATGCTGCTGATCCCTGTTATGGTTTCCGTTCCCTTCCTAATTGCTCCTGAAATGGTGATTGCCTTTTTACTGCTCTTGTTATCGACCCGTGTGAAAACCGTGTTTTCATGAAGCTATCTGCAGTAACTTCAAGGTCTTCTCTAATCAGAGAAAACTAATTTAGAACCATCACTTTCTGTGTCTAAGTTAGCTGGTTTTTTTCAAGTTCAGGGCCTTACATTAATCTGCTTGACTTTAATCTTCCATTTTTCTCCACCAGTCACACTGTATAATAACCAGTTGGAAGACAGGACTGAGAGTAACTGCTTTGATACGCTTATCTTTACAATGTGAGGTCGCAGATCTGTTATCCTTTTCAGTGTAATTTATTGTCAAGTGAGAGAGGTCTAACGACAGATCTTTATAGGACTACACTTTTTTGTGTATAAATTAATATGTTCTTAGCATGTTAATTAACTGTTGATTAGTAAAACCTTCCTCCTTACTGCACAACTGTTGAGTTTTCTTTAAAAGCTTTTAGACAAGTTGGTATTTTTCAGGGTCTCCCAATATTCAACTGATCAGAACTCCTCCAGAGCCCTCATGTGTGTGATCTGCATATCGCAGTCCATCAGTTGGCATTTTGAGTATCTTGGTTCCCCTAGAAATCTGGCTGAGTACAGGTGCAGGCTGGTTTACGACCAGTAGGCTTTGTCAGCTACCAGCTCTCAGCTGGCCAGACAGGATCATCTTTCCTTATCCACTCTGCAGGCAGACTCTGATGCTGGAAGTTCCCTAAACTTTTAGGTACTGAACAGTGAATTCATTTGAGTTTTTATATGGCAAAGCAGTAATTCTTAGGATTTTCCCCCTTCCTATAGCGTTGTCTCATTGAGCATGCCTCTTTCATTTTTATGGCCTCTTAGCCCAGCAGACTTTCTCATAAGCTTTATCCTTCTAGTGTGGCTGATAAAATTTTCTCTAGCACATCAATTCTCAGAATTTCTTTAACTTGAAATACAGTAAATGTGCACTAAATTTGCTATTTGTTTCCGAAGGGTGAGCTTTTGCATGTTTGCTTTATGGTTTGTAAGTTACACTTAGCCTGTTCTTCTCTGTGCAATATGGGGTCTTTAGCAAGCTGTCAGCCCCTAACAACATTCATGTTCTTGCCTGTTCTTTTTAGTTTTCTTCAAAGAGGCTTTCTTTTTTCATAATGACAGAATGATTGAGATCAGAAAGGATCTAGCAAAGGTCATCTGGCCCGACTGTCCTGCTCCAAGGAGGTTTTTTTCCAGTTGTGTAACTGAAAAGAGAGGAAACGAATGCTTCAAATACTGAGCCTGAGTGCATCATAGTCTGTAATACAGTCACTCTTCAGCAGTGAAGATTCTGTACACAGTTAAGGACTGGGTCAAATCTTGCTTCTGTTGTGGGTTTTCAGAGTCGTTGAAGAAGTGATAACTAATGGTGTCTTAAAAATGCGGTGTTTGCGTTGTGTTGACAGTGCTGAGAACTTATCTGTCTCTCCTAAATCATACAGTTCAGCCACCTTAATCTCAAGAGGTGGTGTTTGTCGCTGATAATTGTCAGCTACCTTCATGGCGCCATGACTGTGTCATAGAATCATAGAATGTCTGAGTTGGAAGGGACCCACAAGGATCATTGAGTCCAACTCGTGTCCCTGCACAGGACAACCCCAGCATTCACACCATGTGTCTGTGGGTGTTGGTCAAATGCTTCTGGAATATTGTCAGGCTTGGCACCATGACTGCTTCCCAGGGTAGCTGGGTGAAGAACCTTTTCCTGATATCCAACCCAGACCACCTCTGGCACATCTCCCTGCCAGTCCCTTGGTTCCTGTTATTGACCACCAGAGAGAAGACATCAGCACCTGCTCCTCCTCCTCCCCTTGTGAGGAAACTGTAGACTGCGATGAGATCTCCTCTCAATCTCCTCTTCTCCAGGCTGAACAGACCAAGTGACTTCAACTGTTCCTCATATGATTTCCCCTCTAAACCCTTCACCAACTTTGTGGCCTCTACTGAACACTCTCCAGTAGCTTGATATCCTTTTCATCCTGCAGCACCCAAAACTGCACACAGTGCTCAAGGTGGGACCAGACCAGTAGAGAGCGGAGTGGGACAGTCACCTCCCTCAATCAGCTAGCAATGCAGCAGTTGATACATCCCGCTGTACGGTGCATCTTCTACTTCACCTGTCATTGGGAAGCCTCTCTGTCTTGCTAAACTTGATTTTGTGTATTTTTTTTCTTACTCTGCTTTTGTTGAAGACTCTTTGAGCTTCATGAACTTCAGTACACTTTGAGATACTCGAGTCAGTCAATTGATGTGGTGTGGTTCCTACTGGAAAATTTCTCTGTATGGGGTTGTGGCTCTCATCCTTCTGGAATATTCTATGCAATCCAAAATGACATCAGGCTGATGTTTAACCATGGGTGCTCCCCCGGCCACTGAAGTTGAAAGAATAGTTTGAGTCTCCCTCCTGTAAGCATCTCCATGTGATCAGAGGAATTGCTGTTTGCATTCCTCTAAGTCCATAGCTCTCCAGTAGCTGTAGCTGGGGTGGTGAGGGGAGTTAGACACTCAGAATTTCTGCCTACAGAGCCATTGTAGACACTTCAAACTGTGTGAGTTGAATCCCTCGCTGCTCTTGCAGTCTTCTGAACCAGTGAGTGTTTTCACATGCAGGGAGTTCTTTCCAATCATTGTGGCGATTAAGAAAGAACAATTGGATTACTGGCAGGGTGACAAGCAAGGAGAAGGCTTGCAGTGCCTGCTGGGGTGAAATGAAGGTGTAGTTTTGTGGGGTAAAATGAGAGTGGAATTCAAAATTAAACATAAAGATAATGTAAAGGTGATGATTGGGAGGAACAACTTGATGTGACTTGAGTGATTGGTACTTTTGCCTGTGAATAAATGAGATGTGTGCAACATAGTGACGTAAACAGACATTGCTTACATTTCTAGCAAGATCTATTCCATGTCAGTGTTGACACAGCAGTATCTCTGGGAGGTCTAGAGAAAGCAATAACACTGATACTTCTCCTAAGTTTGAATTTTGTGGCTGGTGTTTGAGATGGCAGCGCTGCCCACAGCCATCTCAGCTGTTGATGACCAGCCAGGGCTCTGCAGAAACCAGGACTTTTGTGGTCCTTAACCATAGCCCTCTGCAAACCAAACATTTTCTTTAAAGTTGGGAAAAGACAAGGATTGCCAGAGAGCTGTTCTTCCACTGGTGGAAGATAGCTGTGACAGGGTGGGATCAACACATTTGGTTGCTTTCCATAGCTGCCTGTCTCCACATGGTTGTAGAAGGAGCTTAAATGAACAAGGAAACCCCCAACACTTTCAACAGAAGAAACTGGATGAGATGAATCTGTTGTTAAAGGTCAGATTTAATTTGGGTATTAACCACTTTCTTATTGCTCCATATGGTCAGTGTCAGGGCATCAGTTGAGCTGGTTGTGATTTTTTAAGATGAGTTTGTGTCAGTCTGGAATTATCTATAAAAACCCCAAGAAACTCCTTTTTAGTGTATCTTTTAGCATGTAAGTTGTTGGTGATTGTTCATTCAAATGACTGATCTGACTTGCTGGAAATTTTGTGGTGCTTTACCTTCAACATTATGAGAATGCAGGCTCAGGCTCAGGTTTGTGTGGGTGAATGGACAATACTGCGTAAGTGCGCAAATGCAGGCTTGTAAGCGACCTTCGGGCTGAGGTTAATGAACTTTTTCTGTTCCTTTTTGCTCTGCCTGGAAGCTTCCTCAGTTTTGGGCTCTGTGAAAAAAACAGACTGGTCTAAGAACTATGTAGATTATATAATGTAGCGTTGGGTTTTATTACAGCTGAACGGTAGCTGATCTCAGTTTCTAGCAGGTTTGAATTGCTCTTCTATCCACCAAATGATGCCAAGGCTGGGGCTAAAAGCAGGTGTTCACTTCAACAGTGACATTCACTGGTCTCTCGTCTTTATGTAAATTTGGGGAAAGGGAATATTTTCTGGAGGATGCTGAGAGCATGCTGAGAATTTGTTACCATCAAGCAAACTTAGACTGAATACAAATGCTCTGGAATGGAATCAGGACAGAGATAAAGTGTGTTTTTAGTTAATACCTGCCAATAATTAAAAATTAACACAAAAAATGTTGTAGTTTGGGAGAATACTCACTTGAGGAGTTGTCTGTGTGAGGGCTGTACAGAGTACTTGGGTTCAGCGTGGTGAAACGAGTTCATATACAATTAGCAGGGGACTGTTGCAGTTTCTTTGGGATCTACTAACCTGTAGTTCAGTTGTTCTCATGATTCTCAAAGAAATGCCACCGTAGCCCCTGTTCAGGCAGAAAACTTGAAATCATTGGCAAGGATTTGTTGTTGTTACTAAGGCCTGAAAAAAAAAAAAGAGGCTTACTCCACACTATCTTAAATATGAGACAGGACTACTCAGCAATTGGTGAATAATCAGATTTGTGTTTATTCAGGGAGTTTTGTTTCATTCAAATTGTCTGTTTTCACCTTTGGTAGGTAGGGTCCTAAGGTTATTTCAGGAATGATGCCTCTAGTAGATTCTATTTGAGATACTTAACACAGGATTTCATATTCCGATGAGGTGCTGTGGTGACAGTGCTGTCACTGTTCGCAGGGATAGAACGTGTGTCTTGTTTACAGTAACTCCTTCTCGTGTTTGTAATGCATAAACCATCTCTGCAGATCTTCAGAGCTCTGGTTCCCCTGGAGTTGAGGGTTTCATCTCACTGAACTTCCATTTTGAAAGGTGGCATTCATCTCATCCAACTGGATTGACATTAGTCTCATCTGTGTAATCTGATTTTCAGAGAGCTAAAGTGAGATGAGATTTATCCAGTCTTTTAATTGCTCCACTGATTTCAACCAGCAAGCAGTAAGATCTGCTCTTCTTTTTATCATTGTTCTAAACAGAGAAGTTAAGCTTCCTAGTTGTGATTTCTTGGTGTTCTGCCATAATAAGCAGTCTAACAGTAACTGTGCAAAGGAAAGTTTGGGCTCATTGTGGAGAAGAATTTGTGTTGGTAGAAGAGCAAGAGCATCCTAAGAACTTCGGTGTAGCTCACTTGAAAAAAAAAAGCTTGCTTTGGTACACAAGCCATTTTTCAGGAAGATGCTACTTCTCTTCCAACTTAAAAAAACCACACGCTGCTGAATACTGCTGTAATAGCAGCATACAAACTGTGTTAAAATATAAATGAACAGAACTGCAATTCGAGGCTCTAATTCTGCAGAGGGATCCATTATGAAGCCCTTTTTAACTCTACAAAAGACCAAAGTTTAGTTGTACCACGTGCCTATGCAAAGCATTTTGGGTCTGAAATAGGGGTGAAGCGTCTGAGAAAGAGAGGAAAAGAAAGTCCTGCAGTTCCAGTGCTTGGGAAGGTATTTGGTGAGTAGACAATGAAGCTGCTAGTGTGGGAAACGCTTTGCTGAGGTTTAAAGGCTGCAAGCGTGCAGCTTGGCAGGTGATACTGCAGGTGTCATCTTGGACTTGATGTCAGAATTGGCCTTTCTTTGCTCAGTTACCCTTTTTGTTAGGTTCTAGATTGTTGGTGACTGACTAGCACCCTGTATTAGTAAAGTAAGCAGGGTTTTAATGGGTTTGAAGTGCCCCGTTGGTCACCCATGCTGTTAATCCTTAGCACGCTTATTGACTCTGCTTGGCCAACTCAACACAGAGTGTGAGGACAGCAGAAGGCTGGGTTTGCTCCTGGTGGGGATGTGGGTGATACTGTGCTTCAGGCAAAGGCAGCTCAGCTGTATGGATGCAGATAGTGCAGTGGCACTTACCAGAGTGCCAGAAATGGGGCCTTCTTCAGTATTTTTCCCCTAATACAGCAGTGACCTGGTGCTCAGTGTTTCACCTAGAGCAAATTCTGTAAAGCAATTCAAGAAGTTTGGATGCTGAATTAGACATCTGGCTTGTCTTGTTGCATTCAGAATTGTTGCCATAGGTTTACAGGGGTCTTTTCTTCTGCTGTTTGCTTACAGTAACACTGTGACACAAATACTTAAGTGTTGCATAGTATTTAAACTTTTTAATACATGTATTAATCTTTTAAAATCTCCTTGGTTATTTGAACAAAATCTGTGGATCATAAAAACATGTTCCTAAATTGTGAACAGATAGTTAAGATGACTCCCCTTTATGTTTTATAAAGATATTTGCTAAGGAAAAATGTTAAAGTCTTCCAGCTACTTTTCTCCTGAAAGTTGTTTATGGCCAGGGACATCTTTAACTTAAAGCAGTAACTTCCACAGTGCTGCGTGTTGCTGTCCTTTGTGGGGAAATACTCCTGCTTATTTTCTGACTAGATATCAGAAAGAAGTTTTTCACAGAAAGGGTCATGGGGCACTGGCAGTGGCTGCCCAGGGTGGTGGTTGAGTCACCATCCCTGGAGGTGTTCAAACGACGGGTAGATGAGGTGCTGAGGGACATGGTTTAGGGGCTGATAGGAATGGGTGGACTCTATGCTCCAAGACGCCTTTTTCAACCTAGTGATTCTATAATTCTGTGATTTGAATCTGTGTGCTGATCTGATAGTGGTTGATGCAGTGATCTCAGAAGGAAACGTCCGAGTTTAATTCTTGTGTTCCATTAAAACCATAGATATTTATTTTAGTAATGACATCAGGTACTTGTAATCTTGAAAAGGCTGGAAAACTGATGGGAAATAGTGTGGCTTTTTTTTTTTTTCTCTCAATAAAGAAGACCTGACAAGAATGCATGGAAACTGTCGACAACATTCCTGACCAAGTATTCAGGCACAATTATGCCACTAGTTTCAATAATTAATGATTAATGAGGCTTTATAAATAACATGTTGCATTCTTCTTATGTGCCTTTTGGGGCTTTTCAGAAGGGGGAAGAATGTCAAACAAATTTTGGGCATTTCTCTGCTACCTTGGCGACCAGAAAATGTTTCATTATTGGCATCTGAGATTCTTACGTAACCTGGTAATTCTGGGAACAAGAATTTTAGGAAAAATGCTGAGCAGTTTGAGTCTTCTCATAAAATTGCAAGATTCAGAAACACTGTGCTAAATACTTCTGTGACAATTTCCCCAGAAGTGCTAATATTCCATGATGCAGGAATGCATTTATTTTGCTAGGATGGCGTCTGTAAGGAGTTAAAACTCCAGTCACATGCAGTAAATGACATACCGGTAATTACAACTTTAAACCAATGTATTTGGTTTTGCAGAACACTAAAACTGAACTAAATGGAAGTGTGGGTAAGGAGAAGGTGAGTAATTTAGCTCCTGGCACCAGGAGCAGCACTGGTACATATTTAGGATGGGGTTTATCTGTTGTTATACGTACAGCCTGCAGCTCAGACCTGTGTGAAGGAGTTTACCCTAATCTCTTACTGCTGTCAGGAGGATTTTTGTTTTCTCCCAGTTCAAGGTCTGTGGTTCTGCTGGGACAAGCCAGGAAGGGACTTGCCCTGAGTTTATCTCGTGTGAAGCAGTGTAGCTTATCTTACCCACTCTGTCTGTTCAAAACTCTCACTATTTTCACTAGAAAGGGCTTTATTAATTTCTTCTAGTATGAAATGAAAATGGTGACAAGTTACTGTTGCCTGCTTTGTGAATTTCGTGTTTCTTGAGTTGCTTAGAAATTGCCGTATTCTGATACCTTCTTCAGCGTACAGAGAGTCTGACACGGGAATCCACAGATTCAGGATGACTCAGAATTAAAAAATGAGTCAGTTTTGCCTTATTCTGGTTAATTTGATTTTATTTTTTGAAATACAAAATTAGAAGCGACTAAAATGGGCAACATATAGCGCCACGTCCAGTACTGTGTAATTTACTTGCTCTGTACTGTAGGGGAGAGTGACAGTTTCGGAGGGATGTGATTTAATATCCCTGTAGCGAGGGCAGTGGAGTGAATGCCAGGCACTTCTGAGCTGTCCTAGTATCACAGAGAGTAGAATCTCTTTTTGTAGAAAAGGTTTTGAATCATAGAATCATTTTGTTGGAAAAGTCCTTTGAGATGATCAAGTCTCAACTGTACCTGTCCACTCCTAAACCATATCACTGAACGCTTCATCCACCCATCTTTTAAACAACTCCAGGGATGGTGACACAACCGCCTGCCTGAGCAGCCTCTGCCAGTGCCCGAGAACACTTTCAGTGAAGAAGTCTTTTCTGATGTCTAATCTAAACCTCCCCTGGTGCAACTTAAGGACATTCCCTGTCGTTCTACCACCTGTCACTTGGGAGAAGAGACCAACACCCACCTTGTTATAACCTCCTTCCAAGTAGTTGTAGACAAGGCTAAGGTTTCACCTCAGCCTCCTTTTTTTCGAGGCTAAACAACCCAAGTTCTCTCAGCCACTCCTCATATGTCTTAACCTTCAACCCTTCACCTTCACCTGAAGATTTGGGATCTAGCATAAAATAAAAACTAGTAAATATTTAAAATTGAATACCTACATACAAGAAATGACTTTGTCTTCAGTTCATGAAGAACAGCGTTTGAGTTTTCATTAATACCATTGGACATCCTGTTAATACTTCTCAGTACAAATCAAGGGTTGAATATAAACCAGTGCTTGCCTTTCATTTTGATTTTCTTGTTTCTTGGCTTCAAAGTTCAGTTCCATTTCCTTTATCTTCTTTTTTGTGTCAAGAAACAATCTTCCTTCCCTACAGTGTTTCCTCTAGTGTTGTCCTCTTACCAGGACGGATTTGTGGTGTTGATCTGTTTGTTCTTTTTGTTTCTCATTCCTCCCAGTGTGCTCCATGTAGGGTGTTAGTGATGAGCTCTGTGCATGATGGCATAAGCCACAGAGGCAGAGTGTGTGCTTCCAGAAGTTCTCTCTTTTATAAAATTACCGAACTGTGCGTACGCTTTAAATCCAGCTTAAATTCCTCCAAGTACTGTCTCAACTTCAGTCAAAAATTCAGGTTCTGGTCAGAAGGGATTGAAATAAAATGTGTTTGCGTGATAACAGGGCTGGAAAGAGGGAGCTGCATTATGAAAGCCACAAACGTGTCTTTAGTCATGGCTGTTAACTGATTTTTGGCTGAACTAATGTCTTCATTTTACATAAATTCTCATCAAACTCCAGTAATACACAGTATAAGTTACCATCTATTTCTCCCCTAAATTAAGGTCCTGTGTTTTCTTTCTTCTCTCTTTCACTCCCGTGTTCCTCTTTGAAGTAATGAGGTGAGGGACATGGTTTAGTGTTTGATAGGAATGGTTGGATTCGATGATCTGATGGGTCTCTTCCAACCTGGTGATTCTGTGATTCTATGAAAGAAAGCTAGTAGCTCAGGTTATTTTCCATGCTTGTGTTTTTGCAGATAAGTTTACTGAGTGGAAAACACATCTTTAAAATGCTTCAGTGGTAGAATCCTAAAATGGTTTGGGTTGGACCTTGAAGCCCATCCAGTACCAACCCCCCTGCCATGGGTAGGGACACGTCCTGCTAGACCAGGCTGCTCAAGGTCCCATCCAACCTGGCCTTGAACATTTCAAGGGAGGGGGCATCCACAGCTCCATTCACCTTTAGGTAACAAACATGAATCAGAATTACATAGCAGGAACAATAAAATGGAACTTTGAAACTAACTTCAATGCTATTTTTAGCATTTCATAGCTAGCTTTTAATAAATTTTTTGTTTTGTCTCTAACAGACTGGTAATCTGGTCAGGCTTTGCATGTAAGAAGATGAGAATTTTTCCACAGAAGTAGCTCTTACAGTGCTACTGCTCCCCAGTCTTAACACACCAAGAAGTGGTAAAGATTTAAGAATTTTGTTGCTAAAAAGTAAAATTTGACCTTGTTTGGCTTCTGGCTTCAGTCTCTTACTGTGCCTTTCTCTGCAAGGATCACAGGGTTGTTTATCATTTGTCACATTTGCAAAGTACCTCTAAAAACAAGGTCGTGTACTCATCTCCTCCTTAATAAAGGAGACCTGGTGTCATGAAGTCTGTATCCCATCCTGACCGACTCTTCTCTTAGCTCTGCCTTTGGATGCTTGCCAGTCCTTCAGCATCTTTGCAGTGGGGATATCAGAACTGGACGTGAAGTTCCAGCTTAGAATTTAGCTTGATTTGTTTCAGAAACTGTGAAAGATGATGTCATCGGACAAGTTCTTGATGTTCCTTTGCCCTGCACTGACAGTCCATACTGGGATGATTCAGTATCATTACTTCAGAGCTCTTTCTGGGTAGAAAGTATCAGAGTCACAGAGGCATAGCCTGTGTTCCTTCTAAGAACATCGTTTTGCTAGGATTAAAATCAGCTGTCTTCAACCACCAAGACAGTGTGGAGTGTTATTTCCTCCGCCAGTACCTTGGTTATCTACAAACTTACTATCAAGTATTTTTACTGTTATCTAGATGTTTTATAGAATTACCAGAGCCCAGTCCCATATCTGTTGTTCCTTTGTGTCACACATGCCGTAAGAGGAAAGCCTGCCATCTGCTTGCTTTGCGTAAGAGAGCAGTTACTGCCTCTGGAAAAGATGACAGGACTTTGATATCCCAGGTGATTGTTCTTACGGCTGGAATGAGTCATTTTCATGTGGACTTTTACTATGTGGGTTAGTGAATCATCAGGTGTTGAACAGATTAATCTTCAATGGGACACGCACAAGATAATGTTTTCTCACTGAGACAACTTGTACCTCTATAAAGAATATATTAAGGAGGCTGAAAGTATAGTGATGTTGCATGCCTTTTACTGTGGGAGATTATCCATTAAACAACCTAGTGTTGCTTTTCATGGTTCTTGATACGTGTGTGGGGTAGTGGCCTTTAACGTATTGATAACAATAGAAGATTGGGAAGAAAAATTTTAAAAAAGCCCCAAAAGTTACAAATAGCAGCATAAGAAATTGATAGTTAATTTGACTTTGTCGTGTACTTGTGTTACAGAATGATTGTAGGTAGGTTAAGTACATTTGCAGAGCACGTGATGACAATCATAGAATCATAGAATCACCAGGTTGGAAGAGACCCATTGGATCATCAAATCCAACCATTCCTATCAAACACTAAACCATGTCCATCAGGACCTCGTCTACCTGTGCCTTAAACATCTCCAGGGAAGGTGAATAAACCACCTCCCTGGGCAGCCTGTTCCAATGCCCAATGACCCTTTCCGTGAAAGACTTCCTCCTAATCTCTAGCCTAAATCTCCCCTGGCAGAGCTTGAGGCCATTCCGTCTCGTCCTGTCCCCTGTCACTTGGGAGAAGAGGCCAGCTCCCTCCTCTCTACAACCTCCTTTCAGGTAGTTGTAGAGA
>WAAB01009282.1:60040-133118 GCA_013389865.1 Piaya cayana
ACACTTCCACCCAGCTTAGTGTCATCTGCAAACTTGCTAAGGGTGCACTCAATGCCTTCATCCAGGTCATTGATGAAGACATTGAACAGGGTTGGACCCAGCACTGAGCCCTGGGGAACCCCACTTGTGACTGGCCTCCAGCTGGATTTAACACCATTTCCCACCACTTTCTGGGCCCGGCCATCCAACCAGTTTTCCACCCAGGAGAGTGTGTGTTTGTCCAGGCCGGAGGCTGACAGTTTCTGTAGCAGAATGCTGCACTTATTAAGACCACATGAACCAGTAAGACATGACCACATGCATTAGTGTGATGATTACCATTTAGGTAGAAAAAGCAGACTAAATTTTATACATTATATCTATGTTGTTTTTCTTATTTCAGTCCACAGCCAAGTTCTTACATCCAGAATTCTGCTTAGTGTTAGATTTGACTTAGATGTGAAAATTGCAGAATAAAAACGTCTTGCTGTTATGACTGGTTTGGGATAGGAAATGAAGTATGAAATTTAGGCATGGGTAAGAAGGGTTGAGGCTTCAGTCAAAACTTGCCATACTTAGGTTAAAAAATGATGACACTTTCCTAGAACTTCAGTTAAGGTTTAATTTTTTTAAGAGCAGCGTGAGCTCTGGGAATTTCTTTGTAGGTTTCATTATAAAACATTTCACAGTCGGTATCTTTTAAAGGGTTTTAAAGAGGTAAAAATTGTTATGGAGGACCTTATACTGATGAAAGTGAGCCACCCAACTTGTTATCTTGCTCTGGGCTGCCAAGTAAAATTTAAAGGGATCTGCATTTCTTCATTGCAAATGAAGGCACAGATACTTACAGAATCTGACTGAATATGTGTTGGAACTGGTAGGATGGGTCCAGAGGAGGGCTACGAAGGTTATCACAGGGATGGAGCCCGTCTGCTATGAGGACAGGCTGAGAGAGATGAGCTTCTTCAGCCTGGAGAAGAGAAGGCTCCAGGGAGACCTCCTGGTACCTGAAGTGCACCTACACGAAAGCTGGGGAAGGATTTCTTACAAGGGCATGAAGTGATAGGATGAGGGGGTTGGATATAAGTTGAAAGGGAGAAGATTTAGATTAGACATTAGGAAGAAATTCTTCATGATGACGGTGGTGAGGCCCTGGCACAGGTTGCCCAGAGAAGCTGTGTCAGCCCCATCCCTGGAGGTGTTCAAGGCCAGGTTGGATGGGACCTTGAGCAGTCTAGTCTGGTGGGAGCCCATGTGAGAGGGGTTGGAATTGGATGATCTTTAAGGTCCTTTCCAACCCAAACCATTCTGTGATTCTGTGATCTGTAATTAAAAGCATCTTCTACATCCCTCCAGACTTCCGAATATGCATTTTGTAGAGTGGAAGGGCTGAACACCAGAAGTGCAATAATAATAAAAAAAACCCAACACCACCCCCACTCTTCACACCCACCCCTTCCCAGCTGTCTAGCTCAGTAAATTTCACACCACGGTTGCAAGGCCAGAATGATTACAAATTAGGGTTAGCACAAAATCCAGCAATTTGAAAATTTTGTAGCCTTTTACTGTAATCTAGAGGCTAGGATTTCTCCAAATCTGAAAAAGGCACAAGGGCAGGGAGGTCACGTTTTCAAAACCCAGTGCATTGCGACTGAAAATGGGATTTCTTAACCTTGTCTTTCACGATAACCAAATTGTGCTTTTCCCCCTTGCACTTTAGCATTTCAGCTGTCATGTGTTACGCTCTCCTTCATGCTAAGACCCACATTCTTTTCCATTTGATCTTCTACAGGAGAAGGTTGCAGTACATCAAAACTGTTCCATATAATCAACATTTTTGACCTTTCTGAGTGTCCTTAGGCAAGGTCCTAGGTGGTCACCACTGGATCACGGGAGATGCAGGATGTGCTTAAGCTTTTTTTCAATCCTGTGCTGTGCCGGGGCTCTCTGAGAGGGTATCTTTACAGTGATGAAAGCAATGTGCCTAGTTTTCACTTTCTAGTTACCCCAATGCTAATTTAGTTACCCAACGCTGTAACGTGCTGCTTTTTAGGATTGTAGAGTAGCTGTTAGTGGAAATCTGTTAAGAGTTGGATGCGCATAAAGGAAAGCTTGCATAAAAAAAAAATAGCGAGCCTCTTGCTTGTGATGTGCTTTTAATGTCCTGTGGTCTTTGATCTGTTTAACAGGAGAGAGCTCTGCAGCAGTTCTCTAAGTAGCAATCACCTCAGCCTTGAAGAGTGTCTTTGGAAAGCTTCCACTGGCCTCCCTGCCGGGCAGCTGGTTCTAATGAATGAATTTTTGTCTGTATATTTGGTGATTTACAGCTCTGTCTTTGCTTTAAGGATGGCAGAAGATAGGTGGCTTTCAAATATCCTTACAGGCAGATAATGTTTGATGACAGGTTTTATAGTGATTTGAGTTAAAGATCACAGTCCAATTCCATGTCCCTAAGGCATGATGCCACGCTCTGGCCCGTGTCACCGTTGCTTGTATTTGCAACTTTCTTTTCATATGGAATATTTAATAATAGTTTTCTTAAAAGGACTTGTTCTTTCTGGCAATATTGAGAGGTATTGTGTCAAAGAACAAATTATTTAATTGCTGTGAAGGAGGATTTGTAGAAATGAGCCTCATACCAGTCTCAGCCTCCTGCTTGCTGCCCTGTTGGACAGGAGGTGTGAGAGCTGTGAATGCATCCTTCAGGATTTCAGTAAAGCATTGATACTTGGGTTATCTGTGCCAGAGCACCTCAGTGAGCGTTAAGATTTAGTAACATCCCCTAGGATGAGTATATTTCACCAAGAAATGCCAAATTGGAATTGAAAACCACTGTACAGGCAGAAGAAACCATGACGATTGCCATCAGAGAGCTAACAATCTACCTTAGTTCTCCTGAGGAAAATGTAGTGAGATGGCTTAAAGGCTTTTCTTCTTCCCACTCCCTTTGGCACAGCACATGCATGTGGGATCTTGAGACAGGAAAACTGCTGTGTTCTGCACTGCACTTTGATGCAGGGCTCTGCTATCCTGCTGTAATTGCGCTCAGCGTGGCAGCTACTACTGTTAAGAATGCACTGCTCGCATGGTATAAAAAAAGTTACTAAAATTCAGTTTTCAATTTATTTGTCCTCACATTTGGAGAGAACAGCTAATGTGATTTCATATAATAAAACCAACCATGTGAGAGTCCACGGAGGTGATTTTCTAAATTTAAGATTTCCTTTGAATTTGTGTTTATCGCAAAATAGATGGGATTACTAAAGGCTGTGCCAGTGTGAGTCACTTGTAAGTGCCTGTTAATCCAATAAACCTGAGTGGTTTCTTATGGAAATACTGTTTTCTGATTTCTATTTATATGATGATCCTGGCCTTGGTGAATCCCCACTGACTTCACTGGAAATATCTCTTCGGAAAAAACTGGTATAATTTCTTGTGGTAATGGACACTACAGCAAATCAGTAAAATTAAAAATAGCCTCGAGTAATTACTAAATGTTTTAGAAGTTCTTCAAGTCACCTTTATCAGGTATTTTGTAGTGTTACTGACTGAGAATATAATTACCAAGAAAGGTTATTTTGTTGCATGTGGTTTTGTTTGTGGGGGTTTTTTTGGTTTTGGGTTTGTTTTTTGTTTTTTTTTATGGAGGGTAGAACAGTGTTATTATGTTTTTACGCTGTTCTGCAAAGCTTTAGGTGTTTTCTTCTGTGGTTACCCTTCTTTGTGGTAGTGGTTGCATCCCTTTGTGCCTTAATTTCCCACCTATGACATACTTGATTCCAAAGAAAACTAAAAATTGTAGATTAAAAAAAAAAGAAGTTGTTTCAAAATCATGACTTCAGCCTTTTTCTGTGTCACTTGTGCAGCAACTGTTATTCAGTGGCAGCAGACGGCAAGAACTTCGCTATGGTTTGGAATTTTTGCCTGAAATAAGAAGAAGAAATGTGGAGAACAAATGTTTTTCCAGCCTGAGATACGCTGGTGTTCTGTACCAGAGCAGAGGGAGGCTCTAAACACCCTTGAGATGGCTGGTAGACCTGGTCCTATTTTGAACTAGGATGTGCAGGAGATTTGTATTACACACAGCGAATTTCTAGTGCTGATGGGGGGTGGAGAGGAAATACATTTACTGAAATAGTTTGACAGAATTCAGCATTTGTAACACATGCAACGCTGCTGCTGCTGTACGGCACCACAGTTTTCATACTCTTAAATTTACATGGATGTACCAAGTTTTCAAATATCTTCCTCCTCTCTGTCTCCACTGTTGAATTTTGTTGAGCGTGGTATGAGGGATAGGATGCTTAAAGCCTCTGAATTCTTGATGCGTTAAGACAGGCTTTTGTAGATGTTGACCGCCTACTCGATGACACATCCTTGCAACAAGTACTGAGCCTGTGCAGTAAATGCTGTCTGGGGAACTGGATCTTGAGCAGAGGAGATGAGGAATTGTAATCCTTACTGCGTGATGGGTTCTGCTGGTAAATGTTCCATGGCATTTTTCAGAGGCAGTTCAAGGCTATGTGAGGCTGAGATTTTAGCTCTAGTAGTAGCAGTAGTTCATTGGTAGCAACTACAGGTCCTACTTAATCAGTTTTTCAGATAAGCTTATGATGTCCTGAGCAGCTACTAAAAGCAGTAAAAGGACAGAATCATAGAATTCATAGAATCACCAGATCGGAAGAGACCCATCGGATCATCGAGTCCAACCATTCCTATCAAACACTAAACCATGTCCCTTAGGACCTCGTCCACCCGTCCCTTAAACACCTCCAGGGAAGGTGACTCAACCACCTCCATAGGCAGCCCGTTCCANATACATGCAGACCTGAGAGTTAACAAAGAATCTAGAATAAAATCATAGGTTCATAAAGGTTGGAAAAGATGTCTAAGATTATCAAGTCCACCCAACAGCCCAACACAACTGTGTCTATTAAACCATGTCCCATAGTGCCACATTTACAGGCTTTCTGAACTTCTCCAGGGATGGTGACTCCAATGCTTCCATGGGCGGTTTATTCAAATGTTTCACCAGTCTTTCAGTGGAGATATTTTTCCTGATATCCAATCCAATCCTCCCCTGGTGCAACCTGAGGCCATCTCCTCTTGTCCTATCGCTTGTTACCTGGGAGAAGAGACCAATACTCACCTCACTACAACTTCTTTTCAGGAGTTGTAGATAGCAAGTAGGTCTCCTCTCAACCTCTTTTTGTCCAGACTAAACCACCCCAGCTGCTCCTTGTAAGACTTCTTCCCTAGATCCTTTACCACCTTTGTTGCCCTAAAAATACAGAGTGCAGAGAGCTGTTGAATCTCTTCATCTGTTAAATAACTGGAAACAAGGACACACAGTTTAAAAGAAATATAGAAGCATATCAGATAGGTTTAATACAAAATCTAAGGAGCGAAAAGATGGTTAACCAGCATTAATAGGTGATATGAAAAAACCGTGTAAGTACGTTGGAAGTTAAGAAGTCAAAGGAAGGTGCAGGCCTCCCTCTTATCAAACAGTGGTGAAATAAATAAGACAAACTGCACTGAATAAGCCACTGAGTATTCCTTGGACTTGCTGGGGGAACAATTTTGTTAATTAACGGCTCTTACTTGAAAATGGAGTGCATTGTGATACTCCTTTCTGAAAGCAGTATGGACTCTGGAATTTTAACTGGAAACAGTCTGGATGGATGGGATTACTGAACAATCAGAGGCAACCTGCTCAAAATGTGGGTAGTTTAAAAACTAAGAATTTTGAAGTGTTCTAGGGCATGTATTAATGCTGGTTGCAGTAAATTGAACCAATTTAAGTGCTGTCCTAGTGCTGCCTCTGACACCAAGATGGGCTGTATAGCAAAAAGATCAGTGTTCAGGCTAACGTGGAGTGGAAGGTCCTGGTCTGAAACAAACCAGCTGTGTCCTAGACAGGCCTTATTTCTACAGCTAGCTTCTAGTCTGTGTAAAAGTGAAAAGTAAGTTTTTCTAGTAAGGACAAAGAGAACTGTTTCAAAAAGAACTATTCTGAGCTAAGAGGGGAAGGGCATGGGTGCTGGGACACTGTAATTTGTCTTACTGAACAGTCTCTGGCATAGTTTTAACCTGTGCTGAGCAGTGCTTGGACATCATCCAGAGATTAGCATGCTGCAGGGATTGTTTGTAATGGACAGCTGAGATATTTCTACACTGTTCTGGGCCAGGAAGGGTTCCCAGCCTGTGTATGGGTACCAGCCATGCTGCTGTAGCTGATGGTTGAACCAAACAACAGTCCCTATACTGGTTAGGGCAGTGGATAAAGGCAGGAGTTGCTAACATTCTGATTCCAAATGGATTTCTCCAGGGTGACGTACAGGGCTTGCTGTTGGGAATGAGACACAATCGAAAGTTCTGCTCTTTTTGTGCTTGTGGCCCGCAGTGTAGTAACTCTCTGGTCATCTTCCTGGCCTTCTCTGGATCTGTTCCAACAGTTCCATATCCTCCTTATGTTGGGGATTCCAGAACTGGACACAGGACTCCAGGTGGAGGTCAAGAGCAGAGTAGAGGGGGAAGGAGCAGAGTAGAAGGAGCTTTTGCCACCAATGGCTAAACCTCGAGCCGTTCTAACAGGGTGTGCTGTGAGTTTTTGTGTGTTTATGGACCACGCTCAGAGATTTCTCACTCAGCTCCCTGGGAAAAATGCAGTGCTATCAAGTGCAGTTACCTTTTAGCAGCACTGTATATCCCTAAAATTAAAGGTTCGGTTAACTGGTCATTCTGACATCAATAACAAGAACAGAATTATGATCCTTTCCAAAACCTTCATACACACATGTTGTTCCTCTATGCTACATGCTTAAATGGAATGATACGTTTTATTTTCAGAGCAAGAGATTATTTATTTTTGCCATTTTATGGGAAAGATGAGTTAGTGGCCATTTATTAAACAGCGAGAGCACTGCAGAGAAGGAGGGTGGGAGTAGTAGCAGAAGATGTTTTAGTAGTTGAGTACTTCTCTTGTAGGAGAATTGTTTCCAGGACAACAAGGTTGATGATGGAGTTAGAAAGTGAATATGTGTTTCCTTTCCTCTTCTTTTATTTGTTATTAATCGTTAACGTAGGAAGACCGCTCTGTATGCTTGAATAGCTTCTAGAGTTGCATTACATCAGATATTTTTTGTATATACTTTGTGGTCCGTGCATCTCCTCTTAGGAGATACCTGGTATGCCAGAAATAACGTTTGTGCTGGTTTTTGTTAAGATCACTTGGTATCTGGCCAAATTCTTATCTCTCAAATGGGTATGTTTAATTTTGTTTTTAAGAAACAAAACAACAGGTTTGAGTTTTAAATTTCAAGCTCATCTTGCTGCTGGGATGTGAGTATTTGGAACTGTTTGCACAGAATTTTTCCTCTGTTGATATTATACATGTATTTTTGTATATACTAATGATACGCTGTCATGCAAATGAATTTAGAATTAATTAAAGGAAATAATTTTCTTCTAGAGTATATTCAGCTGTAGGAGTCCATTGTGAGATCTGTTTTCAACTGGAGTTTGGAATTTGGAAGAAGCAGCCACGGAATTGAATGTAGTTGCCAATTCTAAAGGGACATAACCAGCATAAAATCACACCCATCTCCAAAATATGTTGATCTACTTAAAATCTGGAGGAGTATGATGAAATCCGTACTTGTGTGGTTTTCCTTTGTATATTTGATTGTACTCTGAGTTTAATTTTTCCTGGATTTTTTTTTCCTTCACAACAACATTGTGAGAAAAGAAATGTCATTTTTGTTAAAACCACAACTATTGGCCGTGCATTTTAGAGGCAAGCAGAACAAAAATAGTGGCCAGGTCATTAGCGAAAAACACGCCTTGTAAAACTCTATTGTTATTTTGCTAAATTAAATAGCTTGAAGTTTAGTAGTGTCCCTTTTAGAGGAGTTAGATTATTTCATACCCCCTAATGATATCTGCATGTATTTTGTATTGAGATTTTAGAACTTAGGTTGATTAAGATTCAGAAAACCCTTCTCACGCATAGTTGTCTGGTGAACTAATGAGATATTCTGTTTCCTTCTGAACGCCTCGGGTTTTTCTGATGATAGATGTTGGATACCACACACTGAGATCTATGTATGGTCACTGTTGTGAATCATTAATAGTTTAACTCTTTAGATATGGTTTTCCATCTAATTCAACAGCATGAAGACCATTCTTCCTCCATTGATTTAGGAGAAGACTGTGTGACATGGTGTGTAATCTAAGATGCTCAGGTGATCATGGTGATTACAGTCCCTTCTCCGTATCTCTCAGCTCTCTAACTTGTTGGAAAGGGAAGTTAAGTATTTTGGCAAGGCTGTGTTGGCATTTCCTTGTTGCTTTGTTATCCCCTCCTGTCTGCAAAGCGTAGCCAGTGTCAGGATTCTTTCTGAATGGTGTCCTCCTCTTTCCATCTCTTGTTTCTCTTCTTGCTTTACTTTCTTTGCAAATTACTGTTTTCAGCAGAATAAGAAAAGTGCTAACCTCGAGTGATGAGATGTCTCTGCACTTCGTTTCCCAGTACGGCCTCTGTTATTTAGTCATTCCATTATCTGGAGCAAACTAGTTCTTCATGCAGCATCAAGGAGCTTTTCCAGGTCACTAGTTGGCATAGAGAAGGAACGAGGAATTTTTTACTGCTTCTGTTAAAGGTTTACTAATTATGTGGCTGGGTAGAGAATGTAGCATTAGAGAAATCTTTTTAAGGACAATACTCTTCTAACTCTACTTAGTAGATTTTTGGGTTGTTTTTTGGTTGCTTGCTTTTTTTGTTGTAATCTTCAAAATTCTTGACAAATGCTAAGGAATTCTGAGTAAGGAAGGGGTGTGCTTTGTCTGTTTCTATAGACATGAATCCAGAGCATAGAGCAGTACGTAGTGGTTGGCCTGTTCGTATTCAGTGCCCTTAGCAGTGCCTTGGGCCGCCCGGAGCAGAGGGCGAACAGATAGGACCCAAGAGCTGGAGCATCTTTGCTATGAAGAGAGGGAGAAAGTTGGGGTTGTTCATCCTGGAGAAGGCTCTGGGGAGACCTTACAATGGCCTTGCAGGACCTGAAGGGGCTACAGGAGAGAAGAGGAGGGACTTCTTACATGTAGTGATATGAGGAGGGGGATTGGGTTTAAATTGAAAGGGGGAAGATTTAGATTAGACATTAGGAAGAAGTTCTTCCCGTTGAGGGTGGTGAGGCACTGGAACAGGTTGCCCAGGGAAGTTGTGGCTGCCCCGTCCTTGGAGCTCCTCAAGGCCAGATTGGATAGAGACTTGAACAGTCTGGTGCAGTCGGAGGTGTCCTTGCCCATCACATGAGGGTTGGAACTGGATGATCTTTAAGGTCTCTTCTAACTCAAACCACTCTATGAAATTCATCACCTTTCTGGAGTAGGAGCTGAAGGCCAACAAGGAAGAGTCACAGTGTCTACCAAAGCATTGCATAGCTATCTTTGAACAATTAAACCCTTTGCATTTCTTTGCTTTGTCTGTGACTGTGAGGAATCTCTTTGTTAATCTTAGCAATAGGATTTGGAATTTATTTCGGGTTCTTCAGTGTTATGCACAAATCTCAAGGCTGTCTCCACGATTCATCTTTATAGAGCTTTCATGTAACAGAAATACTCTGGCAGTAAAGGAAGCAGAAATGAATGATGGAAATATTTTCCAGTGATGACTAAAAGCAAACAGTAAGCTTTAAGCATTTATTAACAATGTAATGAGAAACTTCAGTTCAAGCAAATACCTTTTTTTAACAGCATTTGTCTTCTTTTTATTGTATTGCAGAAGAAGAAATGATGACTGAGTTGTACAAGTGAACCAGGACAATCCAAAAAGTAAGTCAGACTTTCCTCTTCTATAAGACAATTGTTCTGTGAAACATCCATTTCATTAGAAGGTGATTAGTTCTCATTTGTTTGACTTTGAGCGTAGCAGTCTGTAGAGCTGTTCAGAGTTACCTGATTTCAAGCCACGTGGTTCAGAGTGAGCTGCACTGGGTGGATCATTTCTCATCACTGTGTCAAGGGGTAAAATAGTTCAAGATTGTGTGTCTAGTTGCGTTGTTATGGTTGTTCTAGCAGTGATGGTGCGGGGATCTGGAGAGGAGAGTTTTGTAAGGAAAGGTTTTATCTCTTCTTAGACTGTTCCTGATAAAACATGAAGAATGAGACCAACCTACAGAAATGCAAGAAGGAATGGAAGGGGTTTGGGGGCTTCAGAGCTTGTTGGTGTTCTCTGTAATATCAGTCGGTGCAAGGAAAGTTTTTAACCTAATATAAGGCTGCTGTGTTTTTGGCTGTGTGTTTCAAATATATTAAAACCATTTATTTAAGAGTGCTCTGTGTGTGTGTGGTTTAGTGCAGGAGTTTTTTCAGTGGTATTTTAGACGGCAAGCCTTACAGCTCAGCTTTCATATTCACTTGTCGTAGACAGTGGTGAATTTTAATGATAGATGCTTCTAACTGTCTTGAACAGAGCATGTACTGCATGATAACAACATCTACATTGCAATTGTAATAACAAAACCTAAGATTATTCTGAATTGGGTTTCACACCGGCCAGCAAGTGGACTCATTAAAAGATTGTGTGAGGTTTTCCGTGTATTGTTGACTCAACTTTAAAATATCTATAAGTCTGAAAAGGGTGTCTCGGCTTACTTGCTAAGGGATGAGGATGTTTTTAACACATAGGTTTTAAAATGATTGATGATTAGTTTGTCAGCCTTTTTGGCTTTATTTATGAATTTTTATTACTTAGATGAATGTCAGTTTAATTTATACCTGTGCCTCTTTTTGGTCTGAAAATTTTTAAGTAATTCTACAGACTTGCTTTTTATAGATGGTTTCTATTTTAAAAAATGGGGGGGGGAATAGAACATGTATCAGGCATATGCAATTCCTTCAGTGTCATGTTTTCCACACTCATTTAATAGCTATTGAGTCTCCTCAGATATTCTTGTTTCCAAGACCCATTTTATGGTAATAAATTTTCTTGGCTGTAAAATTCTTGAAATGATTCAGTAGGATGATTGTCTCCTTAGCACATTCCCTGAGAGATCATAGTTAGAAATGGAAAAGCCCTTAACCAGGTCAACTTTTTTTCCTACAGTGCATGTAGTCAGTTCTGGAAGTGATAATCAGTGAAATGGCCAGTATTTGTCCTGGCAAACTGCTATTGTCCAGTGTTCCCTGCATTCCTGATTGCTCTTTTGGTAATTTATAGAATTTACAGTAAGTTTTCTATTAGTGGCATGCTCAACTCCAGTGAGGAATGCTCAGCCTGGTGAAGAATAAAAGCTGTGCTATGGCGTGATGCAACTCTGCTTAAAAAACCCAAAGGGTCCACCTCAAAATTCATATAAAAAAATGAATGAAACTAACAGAGACTTCCTTGATTTCTCTGTCCGTTTGCACGGGAGACTCGAGGATAGCCTGCACAGTAGATTTTTGGCATAAAGGATGGTGCAATAAGGTAAGGTACATCCCGGGTGGTTGTTAAATGCCTTTTTTCTGGGCAGCAAGTGCCATTCCTTGTTGCTGGGTTCTCATAACGTATGTGAACTGTAGCAACAATGCGCTGCCTAAGCACGTGGCTGTTGCCATGCCAGCTTGTGTTCCTTTGCATTTGTCATCTGAGTACCTTCCAGAAACTGCAGGACCACATGCAAGAACAACCTGAAATGAGTGGTGCAGTTCTTGTAACTTCATAAATTATCAGGCATACAAGGATGATTAAGGTGTGATACCTGATCTGTCGATCTCTGGAGGGTGGCAGCACTTCGTAGAAATTGTGTGGCTTTCTGACAACTGGAAAGGCTGTTAAAATTGGGCCTTGCTTATTGGGAGCAAGTAGGAAGGGAATTCTGCCAAGAGTCTGTAAGGAGTTCTGGGTGTTAGCTTTCTCAGGTAATCCATGAGGTAGTTTGCTTGGAACATCACATGTGCAAAGAGTGAGGAGATGTGTTTTTGCCAAAACTCTCCACAACTGGAGCTCCAGGTAAAACCAGCAGGTTATACTGGGAGAGACAAAACCCCTTGATCTTAAAATTTGTAACTTCCTTAAATACTGTTGTTTTCTTTCTTTGATGTTTTCGTAGTGGGACATCAGATATTGGGATCAGCCTTTGTGTGGTTCTACACCGAGGGAAACAGTAAGTTCTGGGGTTAGTTTCTCCATAGGTGTTCACTTGAAATACTCAGGCTTTGGAATCTTAGATCTCTGATCTTCTTCAAATACCTCAGGATAGGAAAGGAGGCTTCAGTTCCCCCAAGATTTATACCAGATTTGTGTATTAAATTTGCTTTTACCTTTGCTTCATAGAAGAGAACCTTGTATTCTTACTGACCTCACCTGCTAGACAGATATTTAAACTATGGATTTTAATAAGGCACTTTCACTGCAAGGCTTGGACCGTAGGGTTCTCATTTTCTACCTCAAAATGGTCAAAAATAGCTTCTGTTACACAGATCCTGCTAGTGATGATAATAACAACTGCACTTCAAAGGTGGGCTCAAAGGCTACTTCCACTCTGGGATTTCACTTGAGTGCCTTGCACAATGTCAGCAGGTTTGTTCCAGTTAATGTCTCAGAGAAGAAATGGTAATATTGGGGACCATTTTGTGTGTGTTTATGCACACAGATGTTTTTAGAGTTGCTAGAAGTCTTTCCTGCCATAATCTATTTGAGTTCCTACCTGAAAGGAGGTTGTCGCAAGGTGGATGTTGGTCTCTTCTCACACGTGGCAGGCAATAGAACAAGAGGAAATGCCCTCAAGTTGTGCCAAGGGAGTTCCAGATTAGATGTCAGGAAAAATCTCTTCACCAAAAGGATTCTCAGACATGGGTGGAGGCTGCCCAGGGAGGTGGTAGAGTCCCCACCCCTGGAAATACTGAAAAGATGGGTAGATGAAGTTCTTAGGGATATGGTTTAGTAGTAGACAGGTATGGTTGCACTTGATGATCTCCAAGGTCTTTTCCAACAAAACTATTCTATGAATTGTTGGTTGGTTGGTTGAAGATGGGGGATGGTCTAATAAACAGATGAGATTATAAGCTTTTTATTGGCAGTTGAAGTTCTGGTAACTCATATACCTTCCACAATATCCCTTTATCTGTCATGTGTGTCACTCTTGCCTGTGAAGTAAGGACACTGTATCTACCTTAGATTATGAACAGAACGATATAAATATTTTGATGGTTAGGAAGTAAATCTAGTGCCTGGCCTCGTGAGAAAGCCCACTCCTTGCACATATGTGAGCAAATGGGTTTTGGGGAGCATATTGCCGTAGAGTCTTACAGCTTAGGGAAGCTAATGATGAGGAGGACTTGTAGAGGAGTGCAGCTGGCAATGGTAAAGAAAGCCATTTTCCTCTTCAGGGCTCTGTTTTCTTCTCAGAATGTCTGCTAGCATGTATAGCGTGAAAGGAGACAAACCACGAAGAGGTCAGTGTTACTCGCTGTGTGCAAAGTAGCCATCAACTCAGGCAGGCAGTATTCAAAAAGAAACTCTCCATTTGACAGTACTGTCTTCTAGAAGGCTTAGAAACATAAAAACACAACTTACTTTTATAAGAGCACTTTTAATTTTTGTCAGATGTGAAAGTACCTGTAATTTTAATGAGCGCTTTGCAGAGAGAGGTGTGTGCTAGGACTGGTTTTTGCATTTCTATTTTGTGAGTTGTATCTGTGGGGCGATGGCCTCATGTACAAAATTCTGACAGCGCCATAAACACTGAGAAATGTGGATGTGCTCTTTGTAGGAGCACTCCCTTGTGTGGAGCTGTGCGCTGTAGTGAGCCATGTTGCTGCCTGCATTTGGCTGGGCTAAAGAATGGGCTCTCAGTTTTGGCTGCAGCCATATTCTCAGTACAGGAAGCCCCAGGGAGCAGGACTTGCTTCTTTTTTCTCCTTTCCCACAATAATACAGCTGCTAAATTAAATTCCCTGCAACTGTAAGAAAAGAGGTGATGTGTCAGCTGGAATAGAGGCATGTGCATTCATGAGAGCTGGCTTATCCATTCCCAGGCTAAGTGGTAAATGGCATATTCCTGCCTTCCTCACCTGTGCTCTGTCTGATAACCAGTGTGTCTCTGATCCACTAAAACTGCAGTTTTCTTAACACTTTTGATGTTTGACATTTTGGAAGGCACCGTGCAGCTAAACCTTCTCCAATTTTTTTTTTTTTCCTTCTTCTAATTACTGACTCAAAAAGCAAGATAACAGCACTTGGCTTCAGATCTTTTTAGATTTCCGAGATGAAGAGCTTGCCTAGAAATTCATCTTTCGCCAGTTTGCAAGCTGAAAATATAAATTCAGAGATAAAATTAAGTATCCCAACGTGTAGTGGTACCCACTGTGATATCTTCTTCAGTTCTGTCAGCCAAATACATCTGCGCACAGACACATGAAGTACGGGGAATGCAGAATTTAAATACGCTTTTTCTGCCTGTGTGAGCTGCAGTCATGTTTGTCTCTTGGTGCTGGGAAGAGTGAGCATCAGACAGAGGAAGGGGTACTTATCTTTTTAAACCTTTTTCTGTGGAAATGCTGGGTGAAAAAAACCACGTTAAATATATAAATGTATGTGTGTTAATAATACTTTTTCATAACATGAAACTCTTAAGACTGACAAATCAGTATTAGGCTTTATTTACGTTTTGTAATAGAAAAATTCTCTCTTGTTGCTGTAAACTCTAACATAACTAGCTGTTTTCACTTGCAAAGCCACCAACTGTTTGTGAGTAGCCTTAATTATCAAGTCCCACTCGTGGATAAGGCAACATGGGATGGGCAGGGGTAAATCACTAGTCCTAGAATTCACGCTGAGGTTTGGGGACAGCGCAGTCTATTGACTTCCAGCTCAGAAATCACTGATTCAGCCTTCTTGAGCTTACAGGCTTAAATAATCATATTTATTTTGTACAGTTTTGTTTGCTTTGGCCTTTAATCTTGATGAAGATAGTGGGGAGAAAGGTAACTTTGTATGAAAAGGAAAAAAAAAAGGATTTTCTTCTTTAAAACATCCGCTCGTTACAGACATGAAGTGAGGAACGTGCCTGAAATGCTCTCCTTTCAGCACCTCTTCTGAGAAACTGATGTCTGTCATGTCTTCTGTAGAAGAAATGACTTCTTCCCTTTTTCTCCTTCATCCTGGCTGCTGCATCGTCGTGACACGTGCCCTTTGTTGGATAAACATCCTTCGTACTTCAGTGGCTGGGAGGACAAGACTGACTGCTCAGGCAGAAAATGACAGTCAGCTCTGCCACCCTCCCAGGAGGAGAGCTCTTGTCCTTTGGAGCAAGGTGATTACTGCATGGACAGTCCATGTGGATCGTCTCTGGGTTTCTTCCATTGATATTCCACTGTCTGCAGGGTTCTGTAATCCTTATGGATGGAGCAAGCTCTGCAATAGACTTCAGCTTGTCTGAGGCAGGTGGTTTTCTCCGTATAGAACCAACCCCCCAGGGACAGAACAAAGTAGAACAGAGGATGCAGAGAGGAAGTTCATATCCTGATTTGTCACAAATAATCACAGAGATTTCCAATCTGGTGTAAGAGTTCAGGTGTGCATTAGTGCCTTCAGTGTAACATAGCAGTAAAATAACCCAGATGGCTTTGGAAATTAGGTACTTGATGTTGCCTTGCATGTGAACAACGATCCAATTTAAAGCTGCTGTAAGAAATTCTAGAGATCGTAGAATCATTTGGTTGGAAAAGACCTTTGAGATCATCAAGTCCCATCGAGTCCAACTGTACCTGCCCCCTAGTGAACCAGATCCTGAGCACCTCATCTACCCAGGGATGGTGACAACCACCTCTCTGGGGCAGGCTATCCAGCACCCAGTACGCCTTTTGGTGAAGAAATTTTTCCTGATGTCTAATATGAACAACTTGAGGCCATTTCCTCTCATCCTATTGCTTTTCACTCGGGAGAAAAGACCAGCACCCACCTCTCTACAACCTCCTTTCAGGGAGTTGTAGGCAGTGGTAAGATCTCCCCTCAGCCTCCTTTCTTCCTTCAGCTGTTCTTCATAAGGCTTGTTCCTCAGCCCCTTCACCAGTTTCATTGCTTTTCTCTGGACATGCTCCAGCCCCTCAATGTCCTACTTGTAGTGAGGGGCCCAAAACTAAACACAGAATTCGAGGTGCAGCCTCACCAATGCTGATTACAGGGACACAATCATTTCCGGGGTCCTGCTGGTTTCTCTGACTTGGGTGATGGGGTAGATGAGCTTCAGGGAGAGCACTTAGAGTGTAAAGATGCTGTGACAGGTACACAGCAGAGCAGGGGCGATAATCCAAGGATGTTTTCAAAAGCTCTGTGGCTGTCAAAGGTGCCACAAGCTGTATCAGTGCGATAGTCTCTGCTCAGTCTATTTAGTGTTATTAGAAAGCCAGATCTATTAATCTGAGAAAAGTACAGTGCAGATGGCTCCTATACCACTTCTGATACCCAATCTAGCTCATTTACAGCTCGCTGATGGCTCTTGATGCTGCTGTTCTGAGCTATGTGAATTCCGAACAGGCCTTCCACCCACTGCTCTTCTTGTGAGTGCAAAGCTGCCTGTGTCTAAGCTACGGAATGCGTGTGTAAGAGAAGCAAATTTGTTATTAAAGGGATGCTCTTAACAATTTCCTTCATCCTTGTAGTGCCCTCCAAAAATGTAACATAGGTCGTGGGTTTGTCAGCATTTTTGATCTTTGTTCATTTCATCTCTGCCAGCACTACAGTGAGTATACAGCTGAGCAGGTAATAAATAAAATACACTGTACTTCATATTAATGCAGGAAATTGGAACGCTTTAAATATATACATTTAATAGCATCTTAGCACTTTTAATTTTCCTACAGTTTCCAAGCAGTGTTTTCTCTCATAAGATCAAGAATGAGTTCAAACCTGTATTCATTGTGCCTATACGATAACAAATTTGCATTTAGATTAAAATTTAGGGATTCCTTTTTCCCCCCTCTTTCTTTGGTTCTAAAATGCAGAGTTTCTTTTGTATTGTATATGTATAGAGGAGAAGGTAATCTGTGAGATGATCACAGAATCACAGAATGGTTTGGGTTGGAAAGTACATTAAAGGTCATCCAGTTCCGAGACCCCTGCTGTGGGCAAGAACACCTCCCACTTTATCAGGTTGCTCAGAGCCTCATCCAACCTGGCCTTGAACACCTCCAGGAAAGGGACATCAATGACTTACCTGGGCAACGTGTGCCAGTGATAGGGTGAGGGGGAATGGCTTTAAATTGGAAGGGGGAAGATTTAGATCAGACATGAGGAAGAAATTCTTCCCAATGAGGATGGTGAAGGACTGGAACAGGTTGCCCAGAGAAGTTGTGGCTGCCCCATCCTCGGAGGTCCTCAACGCCAGATTGGATGGAGACTTGAACAGTCTGGTGCAGTGGGAGGTGTCCCTGCCCATCACATGGGGGTTGGAACTGGATGATCTTTAAGGTCCCTTTCAACCCAAACCATTCTGTGATTTTATCTGGAGGCAGTGATTAACCAGGAAAATGCATCAGTTGTGCCCAGGCAAGTGTTGCAGAGATAGCTTAGTTCAATAGAGTTAAAGCACCATGCGTAGAAGAAACAAATACCTGCTGATACATATTGGCTTAGAAGCAGCCTGACAAACTCATATGCAGCTTTGCATTCTTCTTTAGCATTTCCAGTGTTTGGGCAAGGATCTCACATACGGAACTCAGGAATTGGGCAGTATAAAAGAAGGGACCCTGGGGCTTTTTAATCTGTGTTGATCCATCAGCCTTGCTGTGACTGTGCTGTGACAGAGCATCTTTATTCCACGTCTGGAAATGGAGGGAGTGTACGCGTGAGGGATGGCTACTGCGCAGCACTGTGCCGCAGCTCAGGGGTGTTAGAAGCCCTGCAGTAGGTATACAAGGTAGCTGTAATTTATTTTAATTAACTACAGTAGCTGCACCCCTACTGCAGAAGGGATAAGACAGGGATTCCCCACCTCTAATTTGTCATCTTGCTGTTTGTGTTTCTTTGCTATTTTCTTCTCCCTCACAGATTTGAGCAAAGATGTCTCATCCTCCCCCTCCTGTGCCGTTAGCAATGGCATCTGTCTTTTGAGATACGACAAATTCTCTTAAGCTTTGGCTGTTGTTGAGAAGCAGTTGCTGTGTGATAGTGGAGGCATCTGTGTCCTTCCTGACACACACACCTATGCAGGATTTATTTTAATTAGAGAGCTACAGGAAGCAGAATTCCCAGCCTGTGGGAGCCTTCTCATATCTGATTTTTATTTTTTGGATTAGGGAGCTTGGAGTACCCACCCTAGGGCTGGCAGGCAGCCTGGCAGGAAGCTGGACAGACTGGCCTGCCGGCCAATCTTGTTGCCTTTTATAGAGCATTTTGATGAAATCGGCACATTTCCATGCAATCGGTGTTTAGCAGTGTAAAAATTGTGATGTTTGGGGAGTTTTTCGAGCAGCTCAGGTTTGTGACTGCAACGTGTGACTTCTGGGAAATTTCTGACTAACTTCAGTAATTGCTATAGATGATTTTTTGAGAAGAGAGATGGTGTTTCTATGGAAGAAAATCCTCTTGGCAGGCTGTTCAGATGGTGTGAAGGGTTGCCTGATGCATGCTGTTGTTCAGGTAGGTACTTTAGCTGGCAGGGCCCCATTTGCCATCCACAAGTCTGGCATAAGAGCAACTGTTTCTGATGAAATAGCAGCGAGGTGTTTTCTGTTTTCTTACAGTATTTTATCCTGGGGGGAATCTAAACTATGTAGGATCTAGATCTCCCACCTTTTTTGACACAGCAAAGTGCTAAGGTGACAGCAGTCAGTGGGAAATGACAACCTTGGGGAAGCAGCAGAAGCCTTTAGGTCTGGAGGATGCTGTGTAACTGTGTTCCACCTCCTCGCTGTGCCCAGTGCTCAGTCGGCACAGCGTTGTGCTGCGGTCTCACAGTTGTTTGGCCAGTAGGGCACGGCATCTACTGTGCATTTTTGAAGCAGGCTGCATTGTCTCATTGAATCATGCCAGAGCTAAACTGCGCTTGGCTTTTCTGGCAGTCCAGTTCAACCTCCTGCTCAAAGGAAAACTAATCTGGATGTTAGGTCAAGCTGCGAAGGGCTTTACTAATTGAAAATCTTAAAGAACAGAGCAATGATAAACTTTCTGTTCCTGTCTTACAGTGTTTTTTCATATTGGGACTTTTTTCCTTAAGTCAAATTAAAATTACCCTTATTGCAGCTTGTGACTTTGCTGCTTGACCTTTGGCTGTGTGCGCAGGAGGGGAATCTGGCTGTACGTTCTCAGCAGCTTCTGTCAGTAACCAGAGAGCTAGTGAAGGGGTTTTGCCAATAACTAGTGTTCTGTGTGACTTTGCAGACTGGATCCAGGAATCTTCTTTGGATCACTCTTCCCTTCTTGGGCCGTAGAAGTGCTAGAAGTAAGCTGAGTTTGTGTTCTCAGAATACAGTACTAGTCTTGAGCAGAACAGTGTTGACCCCCACCTGGAATACTGTTCCAGAATCCCCAGCATAAGCATATGGAACTGTTGGAACAGGTCCAGAGGAGGCTACAAAGATCAGAGGTCTGGAGCCCCTCAGCTACGAACACAAGCTGAGAGAATTGGGGTTGTTGAGCTTGTAGAAGAGAAGTCTCTAGGGAGACCTTATAGCAAACTTCCAGTACCTGAAGCTGGGGAGGGACTTTTTACAAGGGTCTGTAGTGACAGAATGGGGGGGAATGGCTTTAAATTAGAAGGAGGAAGATTTAAATTAAACATTCGGAATAAATTCTTCACAATTAGGATGGTGAGGCTGTGCACAGGTTGCCCAGGGAAGCTGTAGATGCCCCTTCCTGGAAGTGTTCAAGGCCAGGTTGGATGGGGCTTTGAGCAACTTGGCTAGTGGGAGGGTGTCCCTGCTCATGGCAGGGGCGTTGGATCTGGATGATCTTTAAGGTCTCTTTCAACCCAAACCATTCTATGACATTCTTTGCATTTTTTTATCATCTGATGTAACTGTCCTCAAATCCACTGGCACACCGGAAACACTTCAGATCAACCAGACTGATTCTGAACATGTTTTCTCTCTTAGTCCTCTTCAATAAATGAATCTGTCTCCTCGGAAGGTTCTTTGCATTATGAAGCATTTTGAGGTTGTGAGTTTACAATGAATCACCAGTTCGCAGTTCAGGGAAAATAATTTCAAGTATAATCATACCTTGTTCACTTGAGTAGTTGCTGCTTTCAGAGGAAACATGAATGCAGCTTTGATTCTCAGAAGCAGCCCATATTGTAGTGGCCTTTGAGAATGTCCTTAGAACGGATCCAACGTTTACACAGACATGACAAATCATCCATATCATTTTGAATGAGCCAGTCTTAAATGGAATTCCATTGACCAGGGAAGTTGGTATTTGAAAATGCAGGAGACATTATATCCTTCTGTCTTGGCTGTTGGAGCTCCAGGATTTGTGCAGTGAAAGCTGCGTGTGTAAATCCTGGCAGAAGGAAACCTCAGCGACAACCAAGAGCACCAGTAAAAAGAATAAAGAAGGGACATTTCCCTCCTTGTAATTAGTTTGAACAGATTTGATGGTTCTTGTGTACACATAGTGTAAATTCCCAGGAGCCCATCCAGACTTGCAGTAGGCAAGTAGTTCCTCGGAAATCAGAGGAGGTATGATCTTATAAAACTTGCATAATAGGAAAGTTTGGCCTTTGTATCCAGAAGCGAAACTGGCTAAGCAAACATCTAATATTGATTTGATTGCTTAGTCTTCCTGCCTGCCTTTAAACTTGAGAGTGTATCTTTCTGTAGTAAAATGAAACATACTTTTCTTTAAAACATATTTAGCTTCTTCCTCAAAAAAAACATGTAAGCCATGTGCTCCTGTCTTGGGAAAAGGTAACTCTTTTAACTCAGTCTGTGCTGTTTTGTCCCAGTTTCCTGCTCCAGTGCTTCAGATGCTTAGGGAACTAGAGGGCTGCGAACCTGGCTGTTGCCTGAATAAAACTACAGTGAGATTGAAGAGTTCACAGCCTACAGGAGTTAACTCTGCAAACTGTTTTTTCCATACCCAAGAAACATGAGTCAGATTTTGCAAAGTGAGTCAAATCTGTCCTCAGATTCATTTGAAGACACTGAGATGGGTATATAATTTGAAACAGTAGTATGCATAGAAATGGCTTATTAAACTAATTTTAGTTCATAGCTTTCCCTCTGAGTGGGAGGGGGAGCAGGATGGACAGAAGTGATGGAGAAGCATGAAAGGAACCACAGTTCAGGTGTAACTCAGTCCCCAGAAGCAGTGGATAGTCCTCTAGGGTATAGAAGGATGATCTTTAATTTGCTGCTCCTGGAGACAGAGGTGGAATGGTTTCCAGGGCCTGAGAGATGGTTAACATAAATATCTTCGGTGGTAGTGTTCACTGTGGTCTCCAGCTTGAGAGGAGCACTTAAATGAAAATCACAGAATCGCTTTTTTGGAAAAGACACTTCAGATCACTGAGCCCATTCATACGTGTCCACTACTAAACCAGATCCTTGAACACTTCATCTGCCTGTCTTTTAAACACCTCCAGGGATGGGGACTTGGCCACCTCCCTGGGCAGCCTCTTCCAGTGCCTGATAACCCTTTCAGTGAAGAAATATTTCCTGATGCCCAATCTGAACCTCCCTTGGTGCAGCTTGAGGCCACCTTGCTATAACCTTCTTTCAGGGAGTTGTAGATAGTAATAAGGTCTCCCCTCAGCCTCCTTTTCTCTAGCCTAAAGGATGAGGGTTGTCCCTGGGCTCTCAAAAATAGTGTGACGTAGTCCTCCTCAGCTCATCCTCTGAGATGCATGTTGGAGATCCATACATAACTCCTGGCCCACAAGAAAGGCAGCATCCTTCTAATACCTTCCTGGAAACAAATGCCTTCCCCTTTGCTTTGCATTCCTTCCCTTTATCTTCACGTGGCCAGGATTCCTCTACATAAAGCTGTGCTCTGAGGTCAAATGTGCTAGAGCTGCAACCCTTTACCAGGATGTGACTCTTGCATGTTTTGCTGGCTGTGTCATGCAGAAACACTCCCTTTCCTCTGGAAGAATTACATGACAATTAAACTTGGGAGCACAGTTGCCCTCCAAGTCTTAGTTTCTTCTCCTCCGTTCCCATGTTTAACTCTCCCTCTGAAAAATCTCTCTTTCAATTGTGAATTTTGACCAGGAAACGAGTTTTATGGTTCTGTTCTTAACCATCGGTCTTTGACTGGCTGCAGTCAACATCCTAATATTGTGCTTAGAAAAGTGAGTAATGCCTCCTGTCTGGCGTACATCTTGAATGAACTGGTAGACAGGCATGCATTTATTTTTTCCTATTCCTGTGTTATCAACCTAGAAAGAATTTTTTAGATTTTCTTTTTTTTTTCTAAATATTTGGTGGGGACTCTGAGGAAATGGAGACTGGAATTCAGATGCAGCAGTTAAAAGAACATCTTTGCCAATACTGATTTATGATTCAGGGATCGGTTAGCAGCGTCAGATAGATGGTTCCCTGACTGATACACACCATCCCTTGTAGGTCTCTGGCTGCTTTTAATTCTTCCTGTAACTCAAACCAGCTCCAAGTTGTCTTCACTCTGTTTTGAGATCATTCAGATCTCTATTATCTTTTCTAGAGGGTTTTGATTTATGAGATGATGATTGTAGAAGGCTGGGGTTTTGGAGTCCAGCAGCAAGTGTCGCTTGTTTGGGGTTTTTTTCCCTCTAGTTTAATTTATGCCAGAGCTTTATGGAATGTACAGTGCTTGAAGGGTGCTGGAGAAAAGAAACCAAACACACAAACAAACACCAAACACACGGGGACCTACAGGAATGCTGAGGAGGGCTCTTTTATCAGGATGTGCTGGGATAGGATGAGGGGGGACAATTCTAAACTGAAAGAGGGAGATTTATGTTAAATATTGGGAAGAAAGGTTTTACTGTGAGGGTGGTGAGTCCTTGGCCCAGGTTGCCCAGAGAAGTTGTCGGTGCCCCCTCCCTGGAGATGTTCAAGGCCAAGTTGGATGAGGCTTTGAGCAACCTGATCCAGTGGGAGGTGTCCCTGCCCATGGCAGGTTGTTTGGAACTGAATGATCTTTAAGGTCCCTTCCAATACAAGCCGTTCTGTGATTTTTAGTAAGCCCCATGTATTAGTGTGTTTGTGCAGAAAGGGATGGTTGGTTATCTTGTGTATCAGCACTGTGGTTTGTGACACGTTCTCCCAGGTTCCTCAGGGATGACCTGAAGCACAGCTCAGTGCATCTCCAATGAGGGAGCATGTCCAGAGAAGAGCAGTGAGACTGGTGAAGTGACTGGAAAACAAGGAGGAGGAGCAGCTGAGGAAACTGGGGTTGTTTAGCCTGGAGAAGAGGAGGCTGAGGGGAGACCTTATTGGGGCCTAGAACTACTTACAAGGAGATTGCAGAGAGGTGGTTGAGTCACCATGCCTGGAGGTGCTTAAAAGCCGGGTAGATGAGGTACTTGGGGACGTGATTTAGTAGTAGACAGGGACAGTTGGAGTTGATAGTTTTTAAGGTCTCTTCCAACCGAATGAGTCTGTGATTATAATTTTATGATTCTATGATGGCTCCCAGCTGCTACTGGTAACACACGATGTTGCACAGAGATGAGTTGTGCTCCATATCTGCAGCCATGTTATTCAGCATCTTTGTGTACAGCTTCTATTCTTCAGAACTGCTTCTCTAATTTTACTCCTCAAGTTTTCACTCCGTACTCTTTTTACTCCTTTTCTGTCTACTTCCTCACTATGTGAGTATGTGACTTCATTACCCTCCTTCATCTCCAATCTGCCAGCAACTTTTGAGCAAGAAACTGAGAGTAACAAATTTGAGATTTTTTTTTTTTATGCTAAGAGCTCTTTTTTGGAAACTCTGGGTTCCAGTTGGAGAAAGTAGCTTTTGCCTAAGGGAATTCAGAAGTCTGTTTCACTGTCACGCTGACCTGCAAAGCTGTTTCTCTCTCTGATGTTCATGTAAATTTTTATTCCTAAGGAATTTGACAACATTCACCATCGGCAGTTGCCTCTTCTTGACAGCTGCTCAAGAACATAGTTTGAAGTATGCCTGTATTTTTTTGGCACCTGTAGCTGAGTAGGATAAACCCAATCCTGATAGCAGCTAACTCACCAGGAATCCAGCCACTGTTCTGAGGATGCAGAGTCTCCCAGAAGGTGTTTTGTATACGAGCGCTGTATCCTATTGGCTGCGTATGCTTAAGGATGCTTGAGTTACTCCAGCAAAGACAGGTTTGTAAATCAACCCTCACTTTTGTTCAGGATTTCTCAAACAGAACCACTTCCTGGACAGAATGATAAACAGTCACTTAAAAAAAAAAAAACAACTAAAAAAACAAAAAAACCCAAACCTATTTTTATCTTGTTTTGAATCTTCTTGGGTTTTCTACCACACATGCTGGAGACAGATCTCACAGTTTTGAAGAAAATACCTGTGGATCTGGTATTTAAAGATTTTCAAAAACCAGTTTACGGACCACCAGCTGTATTTTCAACATGTTATTGCTCAGCTGTTTACACATTCAGATTCTGCCTTACTGCTTAGACAACACAGAATTCTGCGATAATTGTGTTTTTAACATTTTATGCCTTGTTTTTTAGATGCCATGTAATTTTTGAGTCTGCGTGTAATTTTTAAACACCCCAGTAAAGTAAAATGCTGTTGAAATGCAGGATTGTATCACAAAACCCCATGTATAAAATTCATGGAATTAATTCATCGTCTGCTGCCACAGTGTGTGAAATACAGGTGAAGTTTTTGACTCTGACCTAATTAAATGAATTACCATTATGGTTTTACTAACTGCACACAAGTACAAGTGTTTGTCGAAATGGAAGAGAGTCCTGTAGTATTTAAAAGAAGGCATCATATTAAAAGTGAACTTGTACCACATAGTCTTTTTTTTTTTCTCTCTCCTCTTTTCCATTTTTAGGTCAGATGATTCAGGCTTTCCTCAGTGCTTTTAACCTTTTGCCATATGAGTGAGCTGCTCAAGGGGCACGAGTGCTTTGAGGCCATCACTGAGAAATAAAACGCCTCTTCTGCGAGGACTGTTGCATTTCACTGTCTTCCTTAATGTTTGGGTTTAGTTTCTTATCCCTTGGTTGCTTTCCATTTTTCCTTAGCACTCAGGTAGTGTCCTAGTAAACATTCCTCTTCAGGTTTTCTTTCACCTCTAACACTTTCCCCTCTTGGTATAAAAGTACATACCTGAGAGATATATTAAAAATAACCTGTAGCTCATCTAATCTACCACCTTTTCATGGAAATGCAGACTTAATTGCTCACAACACATTAAAAAATGGTGCGGTACCATTGCTCGTTCTCATGTGAACAAAAATTACCATAGTTTGGTGGATATTAAATCCTCATATTTTATTCCCTAAATAAAAAAATGAGTGTGTGCTTTTGTTAACTTCTGAAATGCAAGAGAGTTTCCAGTGCACTTGTGCGCTGTCCTGCCTTTCAAGTTCTTAGAATAGATGTTAAAACAGTCACAGGAGCGTGTAAGCGTGCAAGAGCGTAGAGCAGCAATGGGTAGCTGGATTGTTTGGAGACAGAGGAGAAGTAGCAGAAATGGATTTAAAAATACCCTACAAATAGATCGTGTAGTTCTCATCCAGTTCAGAAATCCTGCTTTGAGTAGACCTAAAACAGTTGCTGTGTTTGAAAAGCAAAGGCTGAATTCTGATTTTTAAAATGGTTTTGTGTCTTAGTGGAGACCAAGTACTTCATTGTTTTGAATGGAATAAATTGGTCAAAGGCAACGGTTTCGAGGAGTCTACATGGATGTAAATGAGAGCTGAATGTAGCCCTGCTTGCTGTGTGCTTTTTAGTCATGTGATAATCTTTCCATAAATCGTGCACTTGAAGGGTTTTCTTGCTTCCTGCTTTTAGCAATCAGATCATATAAAATGCAGATGAACCCAGCTTCTGGTTTATTAAGCAGAACACTCCCTCCAAATCCCCTTTTGTCACACCAGCCCCGTTTCACCCATTTGAAAACAAGACAGCAAGAATGACAAACTTAGACTAATATAGTAAGAGGGGTTTTTGTCTCCTCCCCTTCTTATTCTGACCTGTACTTTGCTTTCGTTATAAAGTGAACGTAGAAATTACCCTGTGGGAGTGGTGAAACTGCAGCAGAGAAACAAAAACTATTTGGATTCATGTGAAAGCTATTCATTCGCTTGCTCTTCTTTTCATTAACGGCTCGAAGCATGCAGTTTGTCTTGTTCTGACCACGTATCTTTCAGCGAGAGCAGAGGTAATTCTTTGCGTGTCTCTTCCCCTTTAATAGCGCTTTAATTTCATCAGAAAAGGGATTTATATTTTTATCATAAACTGTTATTTTAACCACTCTCGGTGTGTATACAGCTGCCTGATGGGCATGGTTCTATCGATCTCAGCGAGCTCCTTTTCCAGTAAATTTTTTTTCAGTAGAGGAACGGGGTTTCAGATTCAGATCCAGGTTACGCAGGTGAAAGTCACATCTCTCTCCACGGGAGGCTGAGAAGCTGCTTCCAGCAGACATCAGCACATTTGCAGCCAAAATTTAGTCTGTAATAGGTTTTTGTTTTAATCATCCACGTACACCAAGATGAACATCTGTCTGTACTGCTGGCATTGCCAGCACTTTTTAGTGTTGGGGAAAGTACGTTACTGTGAACTGATGAGCGAGTTCTTTTTGCTCTTTTCTCTGGCAGGATAAGGTATTTTTAGTAAGTCATTTCAGAAGCGCAGGACTTCCTGATACTTTTATTGTTACTTTGCTAGGAACTGAAAACGCAGGATTGGCAGCGTATAATTCTGCAAGGATCGTTCTCACAGCACACAGAGAGTGTTCCTGGTCCCTGGCTGCAAGTGCGGGTTGTTACAGTTATGAAAGGAGTGGTATGTTAATAGCAAAAGAAAAGTTTTGTTTGGCTGGTGGCTGAAGCAGCAGTGTTAAAAATGCCTCTTAAATATCGCAAAGTAACTTCACTCGCCTTAATGCCTTTACAAGGTTTTTGCAGGGGGGGAGGGAGGAAGAACAAGCGGAAATCTTATAGATTTTGCTAATACCACCATAGATACCTGCTTCTGGAACTCTTCTAGAAAGCTCTTTTTGGGTGTATTTCTGGATTCCTCGAGAACTATTCCCCAAGCATTAATCCTGGCAAGTCTTTGGTCTTGTTACTTGTCTACCAACAAGCTGTGCGTGTCTGCAAGGGGCGAGAGGAAGCGGTGGCTTTATGGGAAAGGGCAAAGTAACAAGTTTTAAAGAGATACCAGGGGAAAAAAAAAGGACCCTCTGGTTATGTGCCCTGGTTTATAAAAATGTTGGTAGATGCTTAATGATCCATGTGAGTATGGCTTCTAATTCTGCATTGAAGTATAGGGCAGTTTGCTTCTGAAAATGTAAATTGTTCTGAAGCGCTGGATGAAAGCAGTGATTGTCAGTCCTGAGAGAACTTTCAAGAACAGCAGTAAGCTGTATTGAGCAGGGAAAATGTACATCAGAACCTTTAAGTTAGTTCTCTGCCTGTTGTTCTCTTGGGCGTGTTGTTGCGTTCTCTGTGCTGCACTTTCCTGTCAGGAAAATCAGGATTAGTAATACCTACTGCTCTATACTTTTTTCCACAGTATATGAATGAAATTTGATTAATTCATTGCTGCTGTTGTTTTAAACATCTTCTGTAAGAACTGAGAATTGCCACAGCTGGAAATTCTTCCGAGTGACTGTAAATATTTGATAATCTGTACGTGATCAGTTGCAATTAGTGGTTAAACTGTACTCCTATAGCAGGTCATGCCGATACATCAGCTACTGCTACTGAGTAAACTAGATAGGTTGAAGAACAGGAAGAGTTTTCATGCAGGATGGTGCTTGCCATCGGCTAAGTAAGATCTATTTAATTAAAATACACAGTAATACGTTTTTATATTCTTACGTTTCTGCTGTTTGATGAAATCAGAAAATGTAGTAATAAGAGCAACCAGTTGTCCGATGTCAGTAGGACTCGACACCTTCAGTGACCAACCCAAGGACTAAGGAAGGAAAGGCTTGCATCACATCTGCCAAAAAAGTGGATGTGAGAAGGGCAGACGGAGTTTTCTTCTCAAATCTTTCTCCGTGGCTTGCTATGTTATGCCTGGTAGATGCTTCCTGTGCCTGCTGTCAGTAAAACAGGGTTAGTGTTTGGAGTTCTTCGCAGAATCAGAAATTCTTCAGTGATTCGAAATCCCTATGAAAACGTGAGATGGAAACTTGTGTAAAAATTGGTGCTGTTTTTCTAGACTGACTTTTATATCTGAACTAAAGTTCTGCAGTAATGAGTTGCACATACCTGCAGGTAAAGAAGCTACCTCGTTTCTGTCCTTGCTTTCAACTCTCTCTTTAACCACAGCACACATCAAAGAATTACCAAAAACTGAGCATAGGAATCTGTAGTTGGACAGCATTATCCATAGATGACTTCATGTTTGTTCCGGTCTTCCCTATTTTCAGGTTCTGCAATCCTTTTGTAACTTTTTCCATTCACATCCCTGCTTGGAATCAAAGTCATTTTGAAAAAGAAAATTATTTTGAATTCCTTAATGAAAGCTTCCAGATTTTACTTCCAGCTTTAACAAAATTCAACTGCCGGAGCCCTTTTTTTCCTAAACTGTAGAACCTGGCAAATGAAAATAAATAGAAGCTGGCATGTTTCTTCTTGTGCAGTTTTATTAGTGTGCGTGTTTGTTCATTTGTCTGTTAACTTGTAGAATTCCACCGTCTTACAAAGTGGTTTGCGGTTTGGTTTGAATTGGTGAGACTTTCCTATTTTTCACATTTTAACCATTACTGACATTTTTAATGCACTAGAAACAATGCAACACAAGAGCCACAGGGGTTTGAAAATAGCCGCTAGATGCTGTGATTCTCTGTGTCCCTACTTTGAGAAGATTTTTAAAGAACTTCTTGATGGGTTTCTGAGCATGTTTTCATGAAGTAGGTCAGAGGCGAAGTCATTTGTATTTGTGTGCCCAGTTGTCAAGAGCTTGCTGACAAACAGGGTGACAGACGGACCCCAAAATGTGTGTTCTGTTCACAGCTCTGATTGGGAAGTGTGACTGCAGCCTGATTTTTGTGTGTAATACCTTGGTAAAGATGATAATTTCAAGACGTTACCCCTTACCTTAGGTTGCACTTTGTGTCTTTTCCATGCTCTGTATTAAAGTTGAGGAGAGTTTGGTTGGTACCCTAAGCATGGAATTAAGCAGCAAGATGTTGAACTTGGTTTGATCGACCCTGTGTGGCGGCTGGAACATCGATTTGAGCGTGGTGGCACATTGACAACTGTATTTTCTTTTTAAAAGCAGCTCTGCGTGCTGTACGGGCCGTAACAACAATACTGCTTTGCAGCCAGAGGTCACATTGATCTGCACTGGAGTTCACCAGGGCTGAGATTTTTACTGAGGTCAGTAATGAACTGAAACAACCTTTCCAGCATTTACTTTTCCTATTAATGGTGCCAGTGGAGAAGCTGGGAACGGCCTCCTGGAGTTTTCAGGGAAACTCATTGTTCACGTAAAGCCTGAGAAGGAATTTCCCTTCCTTCTTGGCTTGCTAGGTATGCAGTGAACCATACAGTTTGCTTTAGCTACATACCATTTGCATTTTATTTTTGTTTTGTTTACTGACTTTCCACCTGTGTAGGTACTTCAGATATTATACGTTGTTGTATATTGCGCCTTGGTCAACAGCTTGGGTTTTGTCGCTCTGAGGAGTCTCACGTTATGCAAGTCCCTGGTGTTTGGAACAGAGCTGGTCATGGAAGAGATCACATCGCTGGAAATGTTACCTGCATTGTGTCTTCAGGAGAATGGGCATTGACCTCTGATTGTTTTAGGGCTGCTGCTGTTTATCTGGCATGTGTGTGGCTACGTACTTTGTACTCGCGGCACTGTGTGCGCTAGGACCTGCAGTTCTTGGAGCGCGTTGCTCATGATGATGGAGGTAGTTTCTTTCTTCTCTATCAGCGTCTGCTTTTTCTTTCTTTCTTCCCTGCTTCTCTGAACAGCCAGTTTCTTGCTATCTGGAAGAATTATTTCTTTCTGAGATGATCTTTGCCTTGAACACCGCTGTTTCCATGATCTGACACTGATACAGCAGGAATAACCCCAGCCCTCAGGCCACCACCAGGAGTTTACTGCTGTTTGAGCTAAAGCAGGCTGGTTTGCAGTCAGCTCTGTGACGTCCGTAAGCAGACTGCTCGGGTGGTGACTTTACTGTGGCCAAATACCAGAACAGTGATATTGACTCTGGACTAAGCAACCCTTTTAAAGCGCTGTGCAAAGACACAGACTGCTCTGCACAAACCCTCGAGGCTGAAGTGCTGCGTTAGAGGAACGTAATCACGTTGGGTCTGCGCCTTTCTGTGGTGCCAAGCTAATAAAACCACCCAAAAATGCCAGGACCTGGCTTTGCAAAGAATGGTATTGTTATTGATGGTTTTTCATTAACCAGGGTACCCAGCTTCCTGTTATCAGACCTTTTTGAGAGTTGACTCTGGTGTATTGTGTTAAAGTTCCTTAGTCCTGCTTCATGGTCCAGAAGTTTGCCTGGCTTTTCTTTATAGATACCATTAAGCCCTGTATTCAGTATCACTCGTGATCCAGACCTTGCCAGCTTGTTCAGAGAGACAAGCATTTAGGACAGTTGCAGCCAAAATCTAACTCACCGTGTTACTTCTTCAAAGCTAGATGAGCTCAAACTATTGTTTAATGTTCACTGATCAAAATTTCCTTTTTCTGTACACATTTTGCATCCAGCAGCTATGTGATCATAGGCCTGGATGACCACATTTAGTAAAACAGTCTCCTACCAAGAGTTCTTGCTGTTAGGTAAACCAAAACATGTTATTCAGAGGGTGACTCATGGAAAACTAAGTAAAAGTTTTATAATAGGATCCTCTGCAAATGCAAAATAGCACATCACAATAAAATCATTAGAATTTCCCTATATAAATTGTTTATATGCTGTCAATCCTTTTTTTACGATGAAAAGAGCATTCAGTGGGGTTTAGTACAGGAAGTTTGTACAATCTTTTAGTTACCACTGTATCTCTGACTTGTGTGATTTGAGTGGATTTGAGTCTGCTGCCCAATTTTAAACCTGGAGATCCTACCTGAGCCCAGCTGAAATTTTTCTGTGCAAAATACTTATCAAATCCTTTGTCGTGGCTGCAGAATAACCTGGATTATGCTGAGTCTGGAACAGAAAGAGATCACACAAAATGCATTTTACTGTCGCTCCTTCCAGGTGAAATTCCATCCTTCTGTGCAGAATGCAGTACCTGTGTCCCCAGAATAGTGGTGCAGTGCTAATTAACCCTCTCCTCTTCCATTTGCATGCCTTCCAAGTCCTGAATCCTCATTATTTGGATGCTTGAAACGTTCTTTAAATTTAGCCATTACTTGCTGTGGGAGAGCAGGTGACACAAACCAAAGGACTGGTGGAGAGTTCTGGATGAGACGGTCAACTGGCTCCTGGTGCTGGGAATGAACTCCCTGGGCTCACTTTAAAGACCTGTCTACTTTCATGTGGAGTTAAGGGTGTGAAAGAGGACTCATTTTCAAAGGAATGACAGCTTTAGGAGACATAAAGCAGATTCACAGAGTCAGCTTGTTAAAGTTAACTTGTACATCGTCCATGCGAGTGTCTGGGCTGGAGGAGGCTGAAGCTGAGGCTGAATTGAAGTTGGGTGAAAGAGTTAGAGCTGACCAAAAGGCTGCACTGTAACTCAGGGGAATACAGTGAGTTATTAAGGGCACTGCGGTTAGGAGGAAGTACATAGTCAAATTTTCCCTCATACTTAAACACTGAAATGTGGATAACAAATAAAGAACATACTGCCTTTTTTGGGTGACCTTTCTTTAGTAGCACTCATCTTGTTCCTCTGGATCCTTAATCTTTTCAAAGAGGAATTCACGGGGAAATAAGTAAGATGTCACTCACAGTGCCAGAGCGAATTTGCCTATATACGTGTGTGCGTAGATGGTATTGTGAAATGGAACAAGTGGGGCATAGGGAGTTTCCAGATCCCAAGATGAAAATAATTTCAGAGAAGTATAGACAAGTTTGAGGCATTACCAGTATAAATGAAAGTTGCTAGGTCCTTTTTTTTGCTGCCACCCAATTTTGTACCTTTTGGCAGCAGAAATGTTCTAGAGTTCTTTTTTTCATGAGACCCAAAAAAACATGAACAAGTGTGCATGGATTTTATAACACAATGCTTGCATTGTGGGATCGCAGAATCATAGAGTGATTTGGTTTGGAAGGGACCTTAAAGATCACCCAGTTGCATCCACTCTCCCACTAAGTCAGGCTGCTCCAAGCTTCATCCAACCTGGCCTTGAACACCTCCAGGGATGGGGTGTCCACAACTTCTTAGGCAACCTATGCTTCACCACCCCCCAGTAATAAATTTCTTCCTAATATCTAATCTAAATCTCCCCCATTTCAGCTTATAATCATTCCTCCTTTTCTGATCCCTGTACTCCCTAATAAAGAGCCCCTCCCCAGCTTTCTTGTAGGTGAGAATTCTCATAATATAATTCAGGTTGGAAGGAACCTCAGGACGTCTCCACTCTAGCCTCCTACTCAGATCAGCCGTCTCTGGCATTTACCTAGTATTATTGCTGGAAACAAGATTTTTAAAAATTGTGATTGTTTAGTGATTCTTGTTGAAAAGTGCCTGGCAGAGTAAATTCAATGTTATGAAAGCTGTTCAGTCACATTTGTAATAAATACTTCCCAAAAGCAGGTGTGGGATTTGGGTGATGGATACAGAGGGATAAAGGGAAGGTCAGACACACCAGCAAGGAACGTCTAACTGATCATCCCTGTATTGATTTTCATCACGCAGCAAATGTATCTTAAACTAAGTTGTAAGCTATTTCAGCATTGTGACTGCTTCTGGAGTCACTTCACTGAAGTTCAAGCAGCCCGATGGTGCGGGGGTGCTGCGGTTTGAATGACCATTTGGAGCTTGAGTGCGTGTTCTGCCTGGGTTTTTTTTCAACATCAGTAGATATCACTAATGAAGATGGTTGGAAAAAATATTCTTTCACGTATTTTTAATTGCCTTTTTTCTTTTTTTTACCTTTTAAAGTGAGGATGAGGCAGAGCACTCTGCCTGGGCAGGGTTGCATGTTTCGCTGTGGGCTGGTGGTTTTAGGACCAGCTTGCTTTGTGTCAGTGCCCTCTTCCGGACATACACGAGCTCATCTGGTCACATCTGTATTTCTCTGTTCCCTTCATCTCCTTTCTCTTTTGTGGTTGCTTAGGCTTTATCATCAGAGTCCCTTTGATGAGGTGAAAGCCCACGCTGCCACTGGAGGGGATTGCCCCACCTTCATCTTCGTGTGCAGTTGGATGGAGCAATCTGAGTGCTAGAGTTGGGTCGGGGGTGTGAATGGCAGGAGGATGCACGAGGTCCCCCTTCCATCCAAGATGTGTTCTATGCTGTGCTCAGCTGGACTGTATTGGAATTGCTGGAAGTATTAGAGATCTCTTGGTTGGTCCTTATCATAGAATCACGAGGTTGGAAAAGACCCATCAGATCATCGAGTCCAACCATTACTATCTATATTAGTAATATTTAGTAATAACTATTACTAAACCAGTGGAGCAAAGCAGTTTAGGTATGTCAATAATCCACAAGAAATTAAGCTGTTGTCCATCGGGACTTTAATTTTTAGTAACATGTATTTTTTAAATTCTTCACTGAACTGAAAGAAGAATAATAAAAGTACTGTTCAAATTTTGTATGCCTTCTAAAAAGCTGAGTTCTTGACCTCATGTTTAGACACAGTGGACTGATGACTTAAGAAAGCCTGAGTATTCCCAGTTAGACCAAGGACCATTATTGCTGCATTTATATGATATTTGAAATGAAAATAATGTGACAGAAATGATGGGCTTGAGAAAGAAGCGGGAGGCTGAAAATCTTTGGTAACTAGGGGAGCTAAAGAGGACAGGAGAGAGTAACTCTTGGGTATCAGCTGAGGCCAGTGGAGAGTCACTTCTTGGAAGGACAGAAATCTATGACAAATCTTAAAAATATCCAGCAAATTTGGAAGAAGAAGGATCCAGATAAGCCCTTTGAAAAGCAGGAAGCTGTGTTCATTAGAATCGGTCCTTGCTGTGAGCTGCAGTTCTCGGCACTACTTGGCACTACAAGTCGGCCAAGTGGTGTCTTGGCACAAGATGAGCTTGACCAGGAAATGGTTTTCACTGCAGCTTAGTGTCGAGGGGAAGCAGCTTCGCTTCTCTTTGAAGGCGTGCCTGGAGAAGGTGATATTAAGAATGATTCTGCTTGAGCAAGTTCATAAAAAAATTTGTTTGGTTGACAATAAATGCTTTTCAGCTTCGCCCTGAGCAGCCTCCTCCTTTGAAGTTGTCGTAGCTTCATTATATGATGTTTGCATTACTGGGAGAAGCATCTCAAACACGTACTTTGCAAGGGAACTTCTGCGTGACAGAAAACCTTGGGAGGCAAGATAGAAGGTTTTATATAGAAATGAGGACTGCGCTCCCAAAATCAGATTTACAGGGTAGTATCTCATTTATCCCAATAGGTCCGTATTTTCCTGGGCAAACTCAGTCATTTTCCAGTTTTAATAAAATCTTTGTCAGGCTCAACCTGCAGAGGAATTTTGCTTCTCATTTCTGTCATCCCATTGCTGGAGTGGAAAGAAAGAGGGTATCTAAAACTTCGGATTTTAACTTAGTTGTGAGGTCAAACAAATGTAAGAGGGTGTAGCTGAGAGAATGTAAGTTTTGATCTTACAATGATTGTAGTGGTCGTTAGTAGAAAGAAGCTGCAAATCAAGGCTTCGTTAACATGTGATAGAATCATAGAATGCTTCGGGTTGGAAGGGACGTTAAAGATCATCCAGTTCCTCCCCTCCTGCCTTGAACAGGAACACCTTCCACTGGATCAGATTGCTCAAAGCTTCATCCAGCCTGGCCTTGAACACATCCAGGGGTGGGGATTCCATTACTTCTCTGGGCAACCTGTGCCAGTGCCTCACCACTGTTCTCTGGTGTTGGACCTCTGAGACCCGGAAAACTGATTGAGGGCTGAACAGCACCAAGGAGACTTAAACTTCTAGTGCCTAAGATTTCTTAACTGACGGAAATACCCAGGATTTTGGTAGTGGCTTTTTTCTTGACCTTCATACCCCCCCCCTTTTTTTTTCTTTTTCCCTTTAGTTCTATGTCTTTGCCAGGTCTCCAGTTCAAGGAAATGTTTTTGTCTGCTGGACAGTGAGCTTTGCAACCACGTTTACTTCAGCTTTCAGCATGCAGTGCTTCTGACCCTTTGCAGACGGTTGGTCACAGCAGCTCATACCCGTGTTATTTGGCACATGGATATGACAGGAATGGGACTGGTTAAAGCATTGCAGGAGCGAGTACCTCCCCATTGTTAAAACTGCTTCTATTTCTAACCGTGCAGCAGTAACAAGTAAGTGCAGGCGGGTAATAGCAGTTCAGTGTGCTTAACAAGGTGTTCTGCAGTTAAAGGGCAGATATCCCCTCAGACCTCCTCTTCTGCCCTGGGAAACAGCTGATGCCGTTACGCAGGGGTGCTTGGGCATAGATGGTTTATGGGAATCACGTGTGACCTCAAACGTTCAGAGTGGGTGTAGCAACATCTGGGGAAAGTCAGTGCTCTGGCAGTGTAGAGCCTGCTGTTCTCTTTGAGAGTCATTCCGTTGTTTAAGCTCATCACTTATTTTCTCAGTGCATTGGCCTCCTTTTCTTGCAAAGTAGATCTCAGTGCTTTGGTATAAATGTGGCTGAGGGAAAAACAGCACCAGAGGCACATGGATGCAGGAATGTGAAGGATGGGTTCAGCTGAGCCTGGGTCACCTTAACTAGAAGAGCAGGATGAGAGATCACTCGGATTCAGCCGATTCTGAGGAGCCCACCTAGTTCATGCGGTGCTGGAGATTGAAGTAAAACTCAGTTTTTGAGCAGCTTTACCTTAAAAAAAAAAGGGAGTTCTGCCAGAAATTATCAGAATTGAACGAAAACTTAACTTTCTCCTTCATTTGTGCAGAGAAATTGGCTATGGCTGTAGCTGTCAGCCACGGGAAATGTTACATGAGATGTTCAGGCAGGTAGGCAGATCAACAGCAACAAGAACTGTAATTGCTGACTGCTGCTTGGAAAGCACCCTCGTGCTCTCCAGGCCTCCTGGTGCAGGGGTGCGATGCCAGCCAACTGCTGAGGAGCCACAGTTGAGTGCAGGCGATTCATACCCATTTTGCGGAGTAGCTTTGAGATCCGCAGATGATATAACTGTGAAGTGTTGTTATGAATGATTCAGAGCTTCTGGCTCCTTTTTCCATGCATGGATCATCAGACTGTCTTTCTCTGCCATTTTAAAATAATTGTCTGGATGACCTGAATATCTGTGAAGTAGCTTGAATTTTTGTTCAGGCACTGGCTTTAGAAATGAAATCTTTCATCTGATACACTTAAGGTTAATTTTGTTTCTTTAATGGGATTGTCTTTACCCAAATTTACATGATTCAGCTTGCAGTCCGTTGGATATGTTCTTCTCTTCCAGTGATAAATGTGCCCCAGCATCTCCCTGTATGTGCTACGAAACACGTAGGTAGCTGTTTGTGTGCCGTCCGCTTCCACGGGCAGATAAACAATGAGGGGTTTGTTTGATTGTCGCTCCAACAATACTTGAGAAAAGCTCCGTCCTGCCTGGCTGTCAGTTCTGTTGTTGTACTTTGCTCTCAGTGACATCATCGGTGGCAGCTAAATGAAGTATATTAATTGTTAGATGCTCTTTGACCAAGGACGTTGCCTTTTCCTGGCAGCCAATGGTATCCCGCCAGCTTTGCAGAGGAAGCTGCTAATCTACCATCATAGAGTAATTTAGTTACAAGTGTTGGCGAGAGCGGAGTGGATCTGTTTATGTAGATGGGAGATAAATAATTAAAAGAGAGCTAAAAGCCGTGTGATTCTTGAGGTCTCATTCTACATCAGCAGCAGAGAACTCTGAAATTAAAACCCCTCTGCTCTGTTTAGACTTACTGTGGTGCCTCCGAGATGAGTCTTGTCATGGGGAGCAGCGCTGCGTTACGGGATCGCTGCCTCTTGCAGGCGGAGGTCCAGCTCAGATGAATTGCAGCTAGGCATAGCCAGACTCGTACTGCTGCCCCAGGACACATGCTCGAGTGGTAAGAGTTCACGTTACTTCCGCACAAGTGATCCTTTCTGGTCTCTCCAGTTTCTTCAGAAAGCTGTTGATATACATGTGGTTGCCTGCTGAGGAGATCTGCGAGGGTGTTGAGGTTACCAAAAGCCTTGCTGCTAACTCTTCCTATGCTGAGAACAAAGCTGGCTGGCCAGGGAGCTTGCAGATAAGATAGAGCAAACGAAGCAGCGCTGCAGAGGCCAGAGTGACGCCACGAGTTGCAGCTCTACTCATTAACAGCCACATCCTTGTAATAGTCCTTGGGGCACGTCCTCTTTGCAGTCAGCCTTTCCATATGAGGAAAGCTTAGCCCTTGATGCTAAGCTCTAGAGAAACTGCTTCAGCAGTGTCTGTGTTGTCTTCCTCCCAAGCAGGTCTCCTCCCATGACTGTGTCCTCTCCAGAAGTTGGAATCCGAGGCAGTAAACACGATGTGTGTGGCATTGGGTGGGGACTTACTGATTCACATAACTGGGAGATAAATTCCAATAAATTCCAGTTTGAACATCTTGCCCTTAACCATAAGATTATTCTTCCTTCCTCGTAAACATCCTTTTATTAAAGTGGAAGGGTGTTGAATGATGAAATCTACTTTCTGCTCTTTAGGCTACTATGTTTACTTTCAAATTATTTAAGAGTGAAAATGGATCAATGACTTCCCCTTTGCATGTTGGCTCAAATTCTTCATCCTCCTCCTGTGTCCTAGGGCCAGAACTGCAAAATATCATTTGCAAATTTCAGCAGATTTCTTGAACTAAAACTGTAAGAGGCAACACTCTTGATAGAATAAATGATAGAAGGGTTTGGGTTGGAAGGGACCTAGGAGATCATCCAGTTACAACCCCTTGCCATGGGCAGGGATGCCTCTCACTGGATCAGGTTGCTCAAAGCTTCATCCAGCCTGACCTTGAACATCTGCAGGGACGGAGCTTCCACGACTTCCCTGGGCAACCTGGGCCAGGGCCTCACCACCCTCACAGGAAAAAAAAAATCTGCCTAATATTTTTCTACTTAAGCGGGTAGATAAATTCTGCACAAGTTGTCGTTGTCAAAACCCTTCCCATTTTTGATGTTGCTTTTCACACCAGCTTAAGGCAGCGTTTGAGAATTGATACCCATGTTACTCATCTGACAGGGCTGCAAGGTTCCCAGCTTACATTCTGTGAGGGAAAACACCCCGAGTAACTGTCTGGATTAAGTCAGTGGAACCATGTCACACAAGTGACAGTTTCTTTGCGCTGACTATAAAGGGGTTCCCTGTGACTGACTCAGATTCAGGCTTCTGTGCTGCAGGAATGTAAACAGAAGTGAGGTTGATCCCACTTGTCAAGTCTCCTTGTCTCCAGTTGAGACACGGTATACTGGGGGTCTCATTGGCTTAGGAGAAGAATCTGGAATAGAATTCCAAGGAGTTTTAATTTATAGAAGACTGCCACTTGTTTCCCTACCGAACTTTGCAGTAGAATTTGTAATTCCACTGGGGTATTAACCTGTCTGTCAGAGTACTTGCAGCTCTCATTTCAGAGCAATCAAAATAAATGCTAGGTGCATATTTGGAAGAGGTTCGGCATCATCCAGTGGAAGCCTGCTTTTTTGGGACAGCCTACAGCCATTCTTTTCCATGGCTTTTCAACCTCAAACTGTAGTAACTTGTGTGGCCCCCCCGACTGCTGACATCTCTGCCTTGGCATGTCCTCGTAGGAGTGGGAGCTGCGTCCAAGTTGCTGGCCCAGGGAAAACGAGTAGATTCAAGAGAGTTTATTGCGTCATTACATTTGAAATTAGTTTCTCGCGAGTTGTTTGTACATTGAAAACAGAGGCTTTGCTGGAATATTTCTGCTAGATACTGCTGCCGTGTGTTGATGTCTGCAGACTGTTGGCAGGGCCTGTAGACATCAACACAGAACCGTACTCTGGTGGGTTTTGAGGAATGTTTGCCCAGCAGGTTGATAGTATGTAAACGTGAATTTGTGATTACGCTAGTAGTGCCAGATGGATGGATTGGGAAAGAGCAGAATTCCCCCAGAGCAATCTAGAATAGGTAGTGCTGCTGCGAGCTTTCTTGTGCTGCCTCAGTTGTGCATTTTGGTCTTCCAGTGAAGCTGATGGTGGTGAGGGCAGTTCAGTGTCTCTCTGCCAGCAAGTTTGAAGCATCTAGATATTAGGAAGAAGTTATTCGTGCTTAGGGTGGTGAGGCACTGGCACAGGTTGCCCAGAGAAGCTGTGGATTCCCCACCCCTGGAAGTGTTCAAGGCCAGGTTGGATGGGCTTTGAGCAGCTAGGTTTGATGGGAGATGTCCCCCCATGGCAGGGGGTTGGAACTGGATGATCCTTAAGGTCCCTTCCAACCCAACCCATTCTATGATCTTAACAGAGCTGAAATCTACATATGGGAAGGAAAACCCTTCCCCCCCCCCAGTGCTGGGGCTGAGCTTTCTTAACTGGAAGGGGCAAGATGCTTCTTCCATCTGGACAAGCAGGTCTCTTTGACATTGCCCTTGGGGTCTATCAAGAAAATTTCTTTCCTCCTCCAGTTAAAATTGACATTTGTTTTTCCATGGGCATGAGTGCCAGTGCCAAGAATTGAGTCAGGTGGTGAAGCGCTCATAGTGGATTGTTAATCCTCATCTATTGAAATAGCACACACAGGGAAGGAGGGGTGTGATGCCATGACAAGTACCAACTCTGAGCTCCCACGATTGTTACACTGGTGCTGAACTGACTTGTTCTTTTTGGAGGGAATGTTGGTTGGGGCAGATACTTGCTTTTGCCAGTGTACGTTTAAACTGGGTTGAGTTACATTAGGAAACTGGCAGAGAGAACAAGCAAGAAGCCTAAAGGAAGTGGTGCTGCCAAACCCTGGCATCTGTGCCAAGGCCAGTGCACCGAGGCACAGCGAGGTACACTCCGAAACGTGTCTAGCACAAGAGGTGACTTGCCCGTGAAGCTGACTCAGTGGGTTGTGGGCTGCTGCGTGTTTCCTTATGTGCCGTGGAGGACTTGAGTCCACAGGACACAAGGTGTTTGACCCTTCTGGAAAAGATAGATCAGGGGTTGGCTAAATCTTCCTCTGTTGTTTGCTTGTGCTCCGAATGCTCTCCCTCCCATCGGTTTGGATGCCCCCCCTCTGGAACTGCTCGAGGCCAGGCTAGATGGGACCTTGAGCAGCCTGGTCCAGTGGAAGGTGTCCCTGCCCATGGCGGGGGGGTTGGAACTGGACAGACTTTGAGGTTCATTTCAGCCTGAACCATTCTATGATTCTGTTTCATTGCTAGTGTTGTGCTAGGGAGGTTGGGAATGGGTTTTGTGTCTTCTGGACTCTTGGGAATCTCCAGAGAACAGAGCATTGCTCAGCGCACTGCTCAGCGCACAGTGAAAGGTGGCATTTTACCTCCAAAGGTTCAACTGTTTCCCTCCTTTCCTATTTTTGTCTTGTTTCTGCCTTCCCAAGACATGAAGCAATGGTCAACCAAGACCCTGCTGGCATCACAAGAGCACTGGAGCCGAGGATGCCCTGCAGTCCTGCTTTTGGCATGCTGACTTAACATTGCTTCCCTGTGTGGGCACATTTCTACGTGCCATTGTCCTCATATCTCACTTCTTTGCCTCTTGAGATATCATTTTACCTGTATTTTTCCATCCCAGGTGAGGCTAGTGGGATAAACATGATGTGATACAGAGCAAAGACTTCACTGTGATTACAGAAGACATGCCAAGAGTTTCAAACGTGCCATCTAGTGGTATAAACAAAGAGCACTCCAAATCAAGGAAATCCCCCCCAAAAAATCCACCTTCCTGAAATGCTGCCTAATTTGGGGTAGAAAATTAATATTTATGACTGCTGCTACCCTGCCAGGTTTTCTGAGGGCTGGGGAGCTGAGCTCTTCAAGGATTGTTAATCAGAGGAGGAACAGGGAATTTTTTTAGTCTGTTTAAAGTGTGCGCTAAACTGAAGCAGTCTGTACCGTTTAAGTTACGGGTGGACGAGGTCCTGAGGGACATGGTTTAGTGTTTTGTGGGAGCGGTTGGACTCGATGATCCGGTGGGTCTCTTCCAACCCGGTGATTCTGTGATTCTGTACCTTCATACCAAGAAAACAGAGTTCGTGCTGGTGTTGCCTTCCCTTTGAGGAACCGAATCAGCTTTGCAAACAAAATAAATCTAAGGTTAAAACACCCTTGCTGGAGGGAGGTAACAATAATGTGCTTGTCTGTAGCCACGCAACAATTTGTCAACAGAGCCCTGCCATGAGAAGTCCTGCGTTTGCAGATCAGCACGAGGACATGTTCTACCCCAGCGAGTAACCTGAAGTTCTTCCAGCTTCCTCTCCGCTAAAGGCGGCTGCACCAAAACTGCAAAAGGCTCCAAAATCTTTCTCAAAACCTCCATTCATCACCAAGATAAGAACAGGCCTTACAGTGAGGAGGTTTATGCTGCAGTTTGGCACGTGTACGCAGTGAATTATAGTCTGAATTAAATCTGTCTTGGGTGTTTGTCTCTGCTGTTATCTTCGGTTTAGGCTCTGGCGCAGAATTAAAGTTGCTCAGGTTGATGTTTATATGTGCTTGCTGTTCTTGGGATTTTACCTAGAGGTCATCGTGTCCTTTTCTCTTATTACCAAGAAACTTGCTTGCTGTTTGGATTGGATTATGTGATCCATCTGTTGTAGCTACCAGAATAAGTCAGGAGAGCAGTTCTATATTCCCTGACATGCCCCCCAAGTCATTCTTTTTGTGCCAGGGCCAGAATTCAGCCATTCTTGTCGGCTCCTACAGCTCCAGACTTTGTGTGTGAGCAGCAAGAGGATACCTAAAATGTCCTGCAATTGTCCAAACTGGAACTACAAACTTAAAATAATACAGAAGATGCTTGCAGAAGGAATAAGAAGAGTTAAACATCTAAGAATTGCCAGAAAGCTAAGTGGGAATGAAAAAAGCGTAGCAGTATTAAATGCGAGAAGTGTAGCTGTCCTAACTTGAGGTCTGCTTGTACAGCTTGGATAAAATGCAGAGAGAGGATTAAGAAAAGAAATCGAAACCTAGACTTCCAAATGCTCGGAGAAGTCCTTTTCTCTGTAGGGTAAGGGTCAGCCTAGTCTTGCATACTCTCCCTCTGAATCTTTTATGTCTTTGTGAGCAGCCGCATGATTCAGTAGGAGGGGTGAGAGGTCACCACTCAGCTCGTAAATATGTACTGTCAAAATCAGAGCACGCTGCTAGGCTGGGAGGGTGGGAGGAGAAAGCAGAACATCTCCAGCTTCCCAGGTAAGAGACCTGGCAAAAGGAAGATGCAGAAGGGTGAGTAGCATCTCTAACGATATTTTCCAAAGAGAGCGTTAGGGTAGTGCTTTGTGCTGAACCTCCACGCTGTGTTGTGGGCCCCTCTGGCAGGTGAGGCTGAGGTACAGACAAGTTCAATCCTACAACGCTTCAATCTCGAGCAAGAGGAGATGTAGTTTGCAGCAGGTTTAGTCCCTGAACTGCCCCTGTGTGGTAGCACAAAATGGGACATGGCCGAGGGGAAAAAGCCCTGGCACTATCGCCGATGTACTGTGGAAAGCGTCTGTACTAACCTGGTGGAGATGGATTTATTTATTTGGTTGTAGATACCTAAATGACACTGAAGGGGGTATTTTTAACTGTCTGTGTGTGCGCCCTGACTGCAACCCCTCAGGGAGCCGTGCTGCCCTCCCAGCCCACGTAAGGCATGGATGTTCTTAACCCAGGCAGGTTCTCTGCACTAACACGATGCAGCCTTTAGACCAGGTTTCCTCTGTGTGGGGTTAAGACCACCCTGAGACATTATTCACAACCTTTCATTTTTGTTTAGTGGGGAGTCTGTTTTTCATTTTAAAGCGCTTGATGCTTCGATCTACCAATTCAGTGATTTTATTCTGAGGACAAGAGCTTGGGTTTTAAGACCTGGTCACATATCCAGCTTTTGGTACTCAAGAGCAGGTTCAAATCTGGTGTAGTTCGATTGTGTCTGCTGGTCTTGGGAAGTGTAGTATTTGCAGGAGCGATGTCTGAGGGCTGTGTGAGTCCATGGGAGCCAAACCTGGTACAGATACAAGTATGCTGTGTCCTAGGAAGTGTTTCTGGAATGAGCTGTCCCCGCAGGGACACCCGGGAGTGCTCCCTCCTAGTAGAGACCATGAGAGTAAGATAACACAGATATCCTGTGGGCCGTGGTTCAGAAAGCTGGTATTTATTAGACAAGAGTGAACATACCTGCCAACGGAGTGCTTGGTTAAGAAGAACAGAAAATACCAACAAAGTAGTCATTAAATAACAACGTTGAGGAAGTTTCTGTCACGCTTTTGAATGTAGGGATGGTTTATTTTTTTAACTAAAATTAAGTCAGACTTGGGCAAGCGATGAAGATGAGCCATTCTAGCTACTACATGCTTTTTTATTTTACGAGCGGCAGGTTTTTTATTAAAAAAAAAAAAAGATGTTTTTTACCTGTCATCTTCCCTTTGTCTGAGTAGGCTTTGATTTTATGGCAGGAAATATTTGACTAGTGGGATGCGGCATTTGATTTTATAGCTACAACGCAGGTCTTTTATTTGTGAAACTTAATGTGTAACAGGATAATTCTGTTGCACCTACTACTATACTGGCTTGATTTCGTACAAAATAAGTTTCTACTTCCTTGAAGGCCTTATATAAGCCTTAACTGGGAACTAATCCAGCATGTTCGATCACAAGAAAGGAGCTGTTTCAGAACGAGCTCCTCTTTAGAAATAGTCGTAAACAGGTTTATAGATAGAACCTGCTATTATACACAAAACTTGCTGGAGAAATGTTTCCCAGGAACTGATGGGTTTAATACATGCCGCAGGGACCCTGCTCAAGCCGATTCATGAGCAAACCTGTTGTTTTAATGCCACGTAAGGCTTAAAACACAAGAACATCTCTCAAATCCTTACCCGCTGAAAGGGCTGGGTGTTGAATTAGCTCTTTACTGTAAGAAAGGCATTTGATACAAAGGCTCGGAAACTTCGGCCAGCATCCTAAGTATGCAAATGCGGGTGCTGTACACGTTATATTTGGATTTCAGGGTTTTTCAGATCCATTTTAAGTCGATCTGCAGCAGCCTTACATGATTTGATCCCTCGCTTTCATCACCCATGCCCAATTATTATACATGAGATCCATCAGCCTCCTCTCACCGATGGTGCCTGCAGCTGAGCATCAGCACATTTAGGAACAATAAAGGGACTGTCATTTGGGAGTTGCTTTTCCATCCTAATCAAGCAGGACCCAGAACTATTCCTTCGCAGAGCTCACTGATCAGGCTTGTGTCTTGAACAGGTAGGTGAGGGTTGGGTTTGGGGAGCTTTGTTGCCAGTTCGCATTCAGCATCGTTGGTCGTGTGCTCTGCTCTGAGTTTCGGATAGGTACACGACAAAAACGTGGAAAGACTCCTGCCTTTGTGATTGATTTTTAGGGACAACTTGCCGTTTTGTTCCTTGCCTCCTTCCTAATGAGCCGATTTGTTAAAATATGTTAATGTAAGGAGACACACGAGAACGGGTGAAGCAATATACTGACACGTTGAATGATTAGATCATCTCCTGCTCAGGAAAAAAAAGTCAAGTCTGAAACAGGAACAAGAAGTGCCTCCCTCCCCCAGTGTAGAGGCACCAGGTCTGGCTCTGGCTGCATGCAGAAGCAGGTTAGACAATTAGATGTTCAGTATTACTTAATTTTTGTGAAATTCCTGAAGATTCAAAATGTCGTATGTACTGACTGGCTTCTGTTCGCCTGCTATTTTGGGAGAAGTTGGGAGTCTTGTTTCGGAGGGCTGGATTCATGAGCTGCGTAATTGATGATGAAAACAAAAAAACTGACTGTTGCTGATCCGAATTTGTCAGTATTGCAGTGGTTAATCAGGTCTTGTCGGGAAAATTCTTGTGAGTTTTGTCTTGAGTAGTGGTTAAATAAAGGGAATTTCATGAAGAGGCGCAGGGCGCTGTGGCTGCTTTTCTGATAGGCAAGGCAGTGCTTCATGTTTTTTAAAAGGTGTATTTCTTTGAAGGAATAACTGCTTAATAATGAGATCCCAGCCGCGTGTGAACCTGTGTCTGCAGGAGGGCTGTGGCAGGACTCGGTCCTTGCTGCCATGAGTTAGCACTCCACTCTGTTAAGTTCATTTGTTTGATAAACATAACACTTTGCTTTTGTTGTCTTAATCACTTCCTTCGAAGAGTTAACTTCCTAAGCAGCCACAGATTAGTTCTCTCAGTTGTTTTAATTATTTTTCTTGTCACGCACAGTGAAGGTCTAGTGTTTGTGAAATGTCTTTTTTTTTTTTTGTCCCCCCTTCCATGGCAGCTTCCGTGATGCTGGCATTGAAACCCAGCTGAAATGCTCTCTGCCTGTGGTCGTGTCCCTTATTTTTTGCCCCTCTTTTTGAATGTTAGTGCTACAGAACATAACACTTTTCCTTTGGGGTGATCTGAGTGCTCCAGAATTTTGGATTCCTGTAAGGGGTACGCGGGAGACCGGAGCCTCAGGCTTCCACGTGCTCGCTGCTGAGTAATTTCCTTTTGTATTGCTGACAGGTGACTCAAAGCTGGAGCGAGCAGATGGCTGCACCGTTAGCTGGTGGCCACAGCCTTACTAGATGAGTTTTGGAATTCCCATCAAAGTCAGGATTAGGCTCAGGATATGCCAGGGGTGCAGAGCAGCCCGGGGGAGCGTGGAAGAAGAGGAAATCATTCATAGCGACTCATCTTGTGGTTGGGTGAGTCAGGGGTCTGCTGTTGGTGGTCAGAAAGGCACGTGGCTGCCTACACCGTCTTTGTGTGCTCTGCAGGATGCAAACTGTCTCTAAAAATTAATTCTGCCCTTTTGATTTTTGTCCAGCGAGTTATTTCCAGAAAGGGGTTACTGTATTTTCTGGAATGAGTATTGTGAAATTCTTCCTTTTTTTTTTTTACAGTGGGCAAGTTTTCAGCTGGTGATTTATCAACAAAGCATTTTACAGGATCATGCTTAAGAGCTCTTCTTTAAAAAAAAAAATCCAGTGCGATAGGGAAAGTAAAAGCATCGCAGTTTCCAAATGATGAAGGAATAACCGAAGGAGCTAGTTCTTGGAATAGCAGCTCCATTGGCACTCAGTGGTGATTTCCTGTGCATTTGCTGCAAGAATCGCTCTGTGATGAGTAGGTGGTACTAAAGGGTTATTATGAAACCAATTTTCAACCAGACGTTTTGAGTCATGGATTGGGAAGAGGGATAGCAGCTTCAGAGCTTTCTTTGTTCGAGCAGCGCGCCTGAAATGCACACGCAGGATATTCTGTGCTTGCATGGAACGAGGCAGCCTGGGGATAGGTCTGGTATTACGTGAAGTGCTCTTCTTCGTGCCGCTCCATCTCGGGGATGGGAAACGGGAGCGTGGGCTGAGAGGCGGCAGCAGCGTGCAAGGTGCACAAGGAGCAGTTTCCTGACTCTCTTTCAATCGTAAGTATTTTCTCGTGGTTTTTCCCAGACGTGAGAGACAAAATGGAGTTGCGTCAGGAGAGATGTCTGCGCCAAAAGGAGGTGGTGGTTTGGAGCGATTTGGTTCTGCTCTGGAAGCAGATGGGCTACCACTGGCAGGAGACAGTTGGCTTCTCCATCAGGAAAAAAAAAAGAAAGGGGTGTTGAAGTGAATTGATCTGGCTTCTAAACCCAAGGAATTGTTGACCTACTGACTCAGTTCTGAAGCATTAGGGAAGCAGTCTGACTGTGGTTTCTTTTGTTGGTGGCAGTTTCAGAAGATGCTTGCAAGCGTAGGGGTTCGACTAGCAAAGGAGAGACGGTTCTAGTACCTGCTGCCTGCAGGATTTATTTTGTGCCAGGAAGGAGCCGAGATGCTTACTCGTGAGTAACACCTGAACTTTATTTCTGATGCTTCTCCTGGTAATGCATTGGTAAGTTTTTGTTCTTCTCATTATCAGTGCTAAGGTGGTATCTTGCTAAATGTAATTTAGAGCAAGCTCTTTAACAGTTTTTTGAACGTGGCAAGATCTGTTCATTTTCTCACTGGAGCAGCTTTTACAGAAAATGCTGGCTGGCCTGATGCAGCCTGTTACTAAGGGGGGAAGCTTGGTCCATCAGTTCAACAAAAACAATTTGAAATTGCTGTAACCTTTAACCTACAACCCTCTCTAATGTTGGTACTAAGCAAAGAGGATGGGACAGCCCGCCGGCTTTGGGATCCTATCATCCTGGAGTCATGGCTATGCTGTAATTCCTGTTACACTTCACTGAATGAACAAAGCTTCAGTCTTCTTGCATTTCACATGAAAATCAGATGTCCATCCCTGGAATTTAATGATACTTTTCCTTAAATACGCCTAGAATAGAAACGATGTTGTTTCTAAGTGGCTCTGTTGATCCCAAGTTAAAAAGATATCAATTAGTGGTTTCTCAAAAAATCCCTGTTGGCTTGGAGAAATCATGTTGGCTGACAGAGTTAGGTCTGGAAGTCATGCTCCCTGAATCTGCTGTCAGCTCTGCCACTGGTTTGGAAGGGATTTTTTTGAGAGGAGGATTCTTGAGCAAGTCGTGATTTATTCTTAGTTGTTGATAAAATGAGGGCGGTGTTAATAACTTTCCCTTCTGTGCTTTACCAGCATTATTCCTATTTTCCTTTAGAGAGGATGCTGATAGGTGATACCGTAGCTCTTGGATTTCCAGAACATTATTTTGAATACGCAGATTATTGGAGAATGAGGAAAGCAGAATAGAGGGGATTGAATTTATTGTGCTCTGTGATGGGTCCCCTCCAGACACCAACCATAGGAATTGCAGTTGCTGTGTCCTTACTGTCCACCATTCACTGCTGCTCTTCTTCACTGAGTGGGTGGCACCAGGACACCTCGCATTCCCAAACCCTCTTGAGTGCTGTGTTCAGTTGTGGAATCTCCAGTGCAGGAAGGATGTGGATCTGTTAGAATGAGACCAGAGGAGGCCACAAAGATGATCTGAGGGCTGGAGTGCCTCCCATATGAGGATAAGCTGAGAGAGTTGGGAATGTTTAGCCTGGAGAAGAGAAGGCTCAGAAGAGATGTTAGAGCAGCTTCCAGTACTTAAAGAGGGCTATAGGAAAGCTGGGGAGGGGCTCTTTATCAGGGAGTGCGGGGATAGAATGAGGGGGAATGGTTTTAATCTGAAAGAGGAGGGATATAGGTGACATTAGGAAGAAATTTTTTCTTGTGAGGGTGGTGAGGTCCTGGCCCACGTTACTCAGAGAAGCCCTGTGAGTGCCTCGTCCCTGGAGGTGTGCAAGACTAGGTAGGATCAGAATGGCTTGTATCAGAAACGGTGTGACCAGCAGGTCCAGGGAGGTTCTTCTCCCTCTGTACTCGGCACTGGTGAGATCGCTGCTTGAATCCTGTGTGCAGTTCTGGGCCCCTCACCATAAGAAGGATGTTGAGGCACTGGAGCGAGTCCAGAGAAGAGCAACGAAACTGGTGAAGGGACTGGAGAACAGGCCTTATGAGGANGGAAATTGGGTTTTCTTTAAGGCGCTTTCCAACCCAAACCGTTCCATGATTCTGTGAGTTTGCAGTTGTAGTGAGATGCTCGCAGATATTTTTCTCCTCTTTTCCAAAAGAGCAGCTGAGAGGGCAGTTGTCCACCCCACATCCCTGCGGAACTACAGATAAACCAAACAGTTATAAAAAAATAAAGGAAGATTTATCATTGTATTGGATTTCCTTTCCGTAAGTGCTTCCTTTGGATCTTGGGAGAAGAGCTCAGGCACGAGGTGACTTGCTAGTGAGCACTTGTAAAAAAAGGCATGGGAGGCAGGGTCAGGGAAGAGTCACTTGGTTGTTATGTGGGTGTGAAAAGCCTATGAAAAGGAAAGGGCGGAGGAAAATACTTCACTTGAATTAAACAAATACAGGAGAATGTTATATGAAATAGATATTTGAAGATAGATTTTTGCCAAGTATTTTTGTGAATTAGCTACTTAATCTTCTGAAAATCATTTATTTAACTCTAAGCTTATCAAAATGTTCTCAGGAGGGACATATTTACAAAAAAGAAAAAAGGCAACAAAAATAAAATAGATCATTGTTTCCTTATCATTTCAGATAAAAAGAAAGGAAGTTGTGAATTTTTATAGCCCTAAATTGTTAACTGTTAAACCTGTGTTGAAGCGGTGGATCAAATTCCCCCAGGCTCACACTGCAGCCATTTCATTTATTAAGAAATTACAAGCAGGCCTTGTTTGAGAAGGAGTCTTGGATCTTAAGGTCATTCCTGTGCCTATGGGACAGGAAAATTGCTGCTCTTGAATAGCACCTGTTTGGGCAAGCAGACTGGTACCACTGGTGCAGTGGACGGGTGTGTTCACACCCAGAATAATTAAAACATTCATATTTTGAAATCTGATGGGTTATTTTCTGTAACGGGTATGTTTGTAGTATCTCTGCTTCCATGCAGTTTTTGAAATCATAGAATCAGAATAGTTTGGGTTGAAGGTAGTCTTAAAGACCATCTAGTTCCAACTCCACTGCCATGGGCAGGGACACCTCCCACCAGACCAGGCTGCTCAAGGCAACCTCCAAAATGTCACCTTATATGATAAGGAAAATCAAAAATACATGATGCAGAGACTACATTTTCACATGTTTTTTGTGATTATCTTGGCAAAAAAAAAAGCAGCACATGGAGGCCGGCCTAACAGCACCTTCTTTCTGAGGCAGAAAACTGCTTATTATGTAAGTGCAGAACTTGGTTTTGAAAAAACCCAAGCAAACAAGCAGAAAACCAACAAAAAGTCCAAGCCTTTTTCATAAATGGTAGCGTTTTAAACACAAGCCATAAATTGCAGGTAAGGAAAACGCTAACCCAGTCTGAAATTAGACGCACAGGTGCGTGGCTTGATGTCTTGACTAAACCAGCACAGTGCTTGATGGTTTAGGTCTGTGCAGCGTCGTGATAAAACATTCCTTTGTGCTAATCTCTGAGGGATTCCCATGTGGAGCTTCACAGGCAAAGTATAGAGAATTTGTTGGCTTTTTCTTCTTGTTTGTTTTGGAAACTTTTTGAGGTGAGTTCTTCATGGCCCCCAGCTATTCGAATGTAGAATTCGCAGCCGAAGTTTGCATACGTGTGATGGATGGGGAGCTCAAAATTGCTTTTGGAAGAGAGGAGTACTTCCTCTTCCATTGCTCTGCTAGGGTGGTAAAACCAGCATTTAAAATAAAAATGCATTGAGCCAAACAAAACCACATGTTTTCCAGCATTGTGAGGCAAGAATAGGAGCCACTTACATCTGTGCATTTTCAGGGAGTTGTGTGTGATGATCTCTGGTATCCAGTTCCCATTTTCCCACTGGCAGACTGGGCAGTGCTGCCGTGCCATGCTGCGACTTTACAGGAGCACAGGGGCAGTAAATAGAAGATAGGAGGTAGTTTAATTTCTAATCAAAGTCAGGGCACCTGAATTGTAACCTGAAGGACCCAAGCGGCTACTAAAATTCCCCATATGACCTGTTATTACAGGCTTCTGTGAGAGTGTATAGGCAGTTGTATTGCCAGAACGTGAGTCATAACTATGAAGAGTTCACCTTTGCTCTTACGTTTACTTTCATCCACCAAAAATAAACATATTTCCAAGAATACGGGTAGGTATATGCTGTACTCCTGTTAGGAGCTCTCAGTGTCTCGTAAGAGTATTTACGTAGCTCATAGGATGTGTTTTTCAAGGTTTAGTATAAAAGGAGCCATGTATACATTTCTTCTCCAGTGCAATAGACATGAGCAATTTCTGGAGGAGGGACCAGAATACTGGGCTCTGCCCCTTCTCCTGGGAGTTTCTGCTTGTGGAGTCATAACTTACCCTCCAGTGCTTTCTCTTTATGGTTTTGTGACTTTTGAATTCCTCTCTGCGCTGGCCCAGCTCCAGTGGGAGGGCAGAAAGCAGCCTCAGCCCAAGGTCTGCTTGAAATCTGCTGGTTCAAGGACTTCTTGGAGGTGGGAACTGCAGAGGGAAACATGCCGAGCTTCCCAGGTGAGCTCTTGCCATTGGGTTAATAGTCAAAGGTGACTTCTGTGGATGTTTTTGGATTACCATGTTTGTAACATGTTGTCTTTTAGTTAGTGTTGTTTTAGTGTGACCAGAGAGTCACACTAATGAATTGAACTGCTCTGTGGGTTTGATGTGCAGTTTCAAGGTTCGTATCTTCTGTGGTCATCACTGATGACCATGTGGCCTTGGAGTGACCCAGCTCGATTTACTGACCTGGTTGAAAACTAGATGTGCTTCCTTCCTTTCTTTTTCTTTTCTTTTGGGAAAATTAGAACTGATGCAACTGATCCATTGATGCATGAATATTAGTGCTGACAGGGAAGTAGCGTGAACTCATGACCAGGAGCAAAGGAGGAGGTGGGACTGTCCCTTTCAGCGATACCTACATGAAGTCCAGTTCAACCTGTTCAGGAAACTGCACCTCCCTTGTCTCTTAATCATGTTGGAACTCAACTTAGAGTTAGGTTAACCTTGTCCTCCGTGGCAAGCAATCTGTTGGTTTTTAACCTTCCCGGTTTCCATTGGCATGTAGATCTTGAGTAATTAATGTATTCCTTTTGAATTTCCATTTTCTGTTCAGACCCTAAGTACTTAAGAGACATGACTTATGTGNTGTTAATAACATTGTACAGTGGCAAAGAGGGGTCCCTTACTAAAATTTCTAGTCATCAGGGTAAGGAAACGGTATAGAAATAACATCCGTAGAGCCTGATAGGCTCACGGCATTTATCAAGTCAGCATTTTTTTCGAACGGCATCACACATTGTTCTTCTTTTTACACTTCTGACACAATTTGCCTTTGGCTATAATCCCACAGTTCACATCCCATCTTAATCAGAGTTGGGGTAGAATTTCGGTTTGCCAGGAGAAAAACAGCAAAAGACCTCCGAACCCAGCTCTCCAACATAGATTCCAGGGCAGTGATGGTTCAGACAGTGGGCTTCCAGCATGTGTCCTCAAGAACTGTCCTTTAAACACCCTTTTTTAACACAATTCTACTTTGGAGTTATTTTACTTTTGCATTTTTCTCTTAAACGTCCTGATTCTTAGACTTATTGTTATCATCTGTTTCCCTCATACACAAGCTTTAAATGTAAAAGGTGTGCGCGTGCCATGTGTGCTTTTGCGCTTTCTTCTTCCTGCATGTATGCATACCTAATAACTTGAAAATAGCAAACAAAGCTCGTGATCTGAGAAACAATCTGGTATTTTACCCTAAGGGAGGGTTTTCTCAGCACACAAATCAAGAGTAAATAGTTGAAAATGGCATGTAGGATAGATCCAACCACACCAACGCTTGCTTGCCTGTATGAGTCAAGTTATCTGCATGCATAAATGTTGACAAAGTTGAACTCTCTATTATCAAATCCGCTGTCAGAAGTTGACCCCGGGCATTTTTCAAGGAAGATGATGATTGTCTCTTTAATTACTCAAATTCTGTTTTGTCTATTTAGGAGAGCTACCCGCTGCTCTGTAATTACTGCATGCCTGCCATTCACATCAGACTCTAGCGGCAGCATAATGCACGGCGTTGAAGAGGGTGGCAACCAGCTACAAGGACCTCCTTTTAACTGAGCGCTTTGATTATCAACCAGTAATCAGATGATTGAGTTGCTATGAAAGTTTGCCAGCCCTCTGCTAAGGGCTCCTATGGAATCACAGAATCATAGATGTTGGGAGATGGAAAGTGCATTAGATCATCCAGACCATTGCCTTGCCAGTACATGTTTTCTGCTGCATTTTTTTTTTCTGTGGTTTATGGCTAGAAATATTCTAAGAACTTGGCCTTCCACTTCGATCTTCTGGAGTCTTTTCCACAAAGTTTGATGACAAGATGTTTTTTTTTTTTTGCCTGATACTGAGCCTAAATTTTTCCATTTCTTTGTTTCACCGTGTTATTTCAAGTCTACGTTCTCATCTTTCAATAATTCTTCTCTCCGTGGTATTAACAGCCTGTAAAGATGAGCGGAATAGTATTACGTGCTTTTGAATATTAGATGCCTCACTTACCTTAAGTGCTCGATGTTCAGTTTTTAATGATTTGGGAAAATTACACTGATTAAAGATAGGTTTAAACAGAACTGCTAATTCTATAATTTCTCAGATGCGTATTTTATTCCAGTACAAGAGAGGCCTGTTCTAGTATCACTTGAAAATTGTTGAAAATTACCTGAAAAGACCAGTTTTGCTAAGAAATTAAAATGTTTTTATCTGGAGGAGTTATGCCAGGATACATAAGTGGTATTTTTTTACCATGGCATTTAAACTGCAGGGAAGCAATGTGTGCAGGCAAATCTGCAGAGGGCATTACAGGGAAAACGAAAAAATTGCAGTTTCCTATTAGTGACAGAAATAGTGGAAGTTGTAATGTAGTTTATCTGAGTCCTGTTTTTTAATTCCCAGCTTCCCATTATCCTCTTTTTCTCCAAGCTGCTTCACTTCATAACTTTTGTTTCTTTTTATAGCTTCATTTGTTTTGGTAGGACTCAGGGGTTGTTTGTTTGTTGTTTGTTCTTCAGGGCTTGGGCTTGGTAGCCTCGGGCGCCCAAACAGGGTTGTCTCCAGAGTTTCCCCTTGTGTTAACCGCGCAGAGCTGGATCAATATTCCCCAAAACAAATATGCTGTGGCCATAAAGAGGACAAACAGGCCTTGTTTTTGCTGTCACCCCATGAGAGACAGGCCGGTCGGTGTCAGTTGGTGCATGGCCACACTGGCCTGAGCCAGTCCTTTTCAAGCTGGTCATGATCCAGAACCTCTACCCCACAACCTCCGCTAGTCTCTGAAACATTACTAATGTTTTTCCTTTTGGAGTGCTCCAAAGGATAAAGGGGGTGTGTTGCAAGCCTCCAAAGAAAGGCTTTTGTAGGGTGGGAGCAAGGGAGTGCGTGGCGTGTCCACTGGAGGCACAAAGGCAGCTGCCCCCACTGCACAATCATCATCTCCACCATCCATCTCTGTTGTGTTGGAAGAAAGTGTTGGACTCGTTCAGGAGTGGGTTAGGATCAGTGTAGTGTAGAGAGCTTGACCTTATGGAACCTCATGGAGCTTGGGGCACCAAGCTGTCTTCCATCAGGCCACCGGGAAGCTCAATTCAGAGCTGAGATGATGAGCTGAGATTCAGAGCTGAGATGCTGAGAGATGAGGATGGGCACATCATAGGAGGTAAAATTACTATTAGTGAGTGGATTGGAGGTGTTTGAGGATCAAGTTGTGTAACTGAATGGGGAGTTGAATGAAAAACATGTAAATGGGTGGGTAAGTGAGTAAGAGAAAATGTGAGTGGGCCGGCAATTAGACTGGCAAGTGAGAGAGGTGGTAGGCGTGGGTGAGTAGATGGGTAGGTATGTAGCAAAGAAACTGGAATAGCACTGTGGGTTCACTCTGAGGAGACCTGAAGGCCTGGTAATAATCACTCCAAGGTATGCAGAGAGAGCCAATGGCTAGTGCTGTTACGGGGATTGTGGGATGTGCAGATGAGCACACAGAAACCTCGAGAACTCTGTTGCTTTCCCCTGCTTAGCATCCAGCCCTTTTGGATGGCATTTCATTTACTCAACTTCAATGTGTTGATGCCTGTGGTTAACAATAATCTTCACCTTGGTCAGACGGTGGCATTTTGGTGGTATTCTTGCAGAAATAATGTGAGGCCATAGTCATTCTGGGGAGACCTTATTGCAGCCTTATAATACTTAAAGGAAAGCTGGGGAAGAGCTCTTTATCAGGGGGTGCAGAGATAGAATGAGGGGGATGGTTTTAAGCTGAAAGGGTGGAGATTTAGATTAGACATTAGGAAGAAGTGTTTTCAGGTGAGGATGGTGAGGCACTGGCACACGTTGCCCAGAGAAGTTGTGGCTGCCCCATCCCTGGAGGTGTTCAAGACCAGGCTGGATGAGGCTTTGAGCAACCAGATCCAGTTGAAGGTGTCCCTACCCGTGGCCGGGGATTGGAACCGAAGGATCTTAAAGATCCCTTCCAACCCAACTCATTCTATGATTCTGTTACTCACTGTGGTTCTTTGGCTTTAACAAAGTCACAGAGAAAGCAGGTGAAGCACTACAGAGACTTATAGCCTCTCTGAAGCATTGCAGTTTGGAATGGATATTGCCAAGAGCTGAAATGACCTGCAGGTGGAAGGAGTCTCCTGACAAAGAAAAAAGTATTACAAATGCACAGCACATTAGCGTAAAGGCATCCTTTCATTTTAATGATGTGAAGAGATGTGAATGAGATGTGAAGGTAACGTAACTTTAAGTCATTATCAAACCTTGACTGACTGGGCTTTTATTAGGATCTTTGACTGTGCCTGCTGTAAGGCTGGACTTAGTTCACCATGACTAATATGTAACTGGTTTTAATTTACTATGGCAGAGTTACAGCCCTGGCTTTGACCTCTCTCTAGTCAGGTACAGTTGGGCCATTGTTCAAGGTAGTGGCTCTACTATCCTGTTAAGTTATATTACATTGTGCACGGTACATTTTCAATATTTATTGTAATAGAGCAAGTCCTTTTGAAGCCTGTGTCTACTGCAGGAAGTTGTGGGCTTTATCTTAGCTGCCAAAAAGGTGTATATTTACTAAGGAATAACTAACCCACTAGAAAAATCCAACTAGAGGCCAGGACCAGCAGGTTTTGGCATCCAGTAGCTGGGTAAGATGAGAGTTTTGACTTGATGGACCTGGTTTGTGATGTAAACTACATTGCTTTGTCTGTGCGTGGTTAGCAGCGGGATGAAGACCTGCAGCAAGGAGTGTGTCAACCCCACACTTGCGTCGTGTTGTACACTGATGGTTTAGCGCAGGCTGCGTCTGTTGGGGTGGTTGCTCTCGCATCACGCTTCGGAAGCAGTGCAGGGGAGGAGACGCCGGCCCAGTGTTACGGCGTGTTTAATGACTCGTACAACTCTGTGTGTTTTATTGAATCGTAGAATCATGGAATGGTTTAGGTTGGAAGGGACCTTAAAGATCATCCAGTTCCAACCCCTCTGCCCTGGGCAGGGACACCTCCCACTAGACCAGGCTGCCCAAGTCCCCATCCAGTCTGGCCTTGAACACCTCCAAGGATGAGACATCCACAGCTTCCCTGAACCAAGCAGAAGTCATTAATGCTGGGATACAGATACACCTGGCAAATGTGCAGGGTTTTGATGAATCCTAAAAATATCCCTAAGCAGTGACTGGAAATCTTCCTCATCGCGAGCATGCTCACCTGTAGCAAACTGAATTTCTGCTAAAGCTTGGAACTGTAGCCAGCATTTGCTCATTTTTACTCCAGGAATTATTTGCTGTACTTAGGCAGATGTTTCTTTCAAGGCCAGGTTGGATGGGGCTTTGAGCAGCCTGGTCCAGCGTGAGGTGGCCCTGCTCATGGTGCAGGGTTTGGAACCGGATGATTTTTAGTGTCCCTTCCAACCCAACCCACTCTATGATTCTATTAAAGCAGGGCAAATCTCATACTGATGTTCGTTGCGGTAGTGACTGTGCAAAGCAGGGCACGCTGGAATGTGTGGGTTATGTTTAGTATAAGCCTGTTGGGTTGTAGATCTGTCAAAGCCCCAGATTTGCATTTCTTACATAAGCAGCAATCCTGGTGGTGTTTACACATGCTCTGTCTGTGCTTCAGGGACTGTGGAAGCTTGAGTTGCTGTGTCAGAAACACCGCTTTGAGTTGCCATCTGTGGGCTTGCGCGGACACTGTTAAAATACTAACAACTGCAATCCTAACTCGAAGCTTGTTTGCTGTTACGCTTGATATTAAAATTTATCACAACAATCCTAAGAGCAGCATGTGGCCTCAATAGAAGCACAGACAGTCACTAGATTCTCAGAATACACAGGAATGCAAACCTTGAAGTTTCCCTTCTGTTTAATTAATTGTTTGTTTTCGGCGGTGACAAGGTTACAGTGCATTTGTAATGAGCGTGCTTCATCTTTGACATTTTTTTCCATATGGGTGTGTGCTTCCTTTTCATTATGTTATTTTTCTTTGCTTCTTTTTTTTTTTTTTTAAACCACCACTCCTTTCATTTTAAAAATCAGAAATTAGCTCCTTGCTTAGCAGAAGGAAAAGTTTGATGAACATTACCATTCTGACCCTTCTAATCCTTTATTACCTGTAGGGGGAGGTGCAGAAAGCTACTACAGGAGAGGAGGTTTCCTCACTTTTTCGAGGCTTGGGATTACGTGATGGAGCACTGTGGTTTAGACGCTGTGGAGAAAGTTCAGGACAACATGGTCAAAAGGTGCGTTGCTCAGAAATACATCCCTTTTACTTGGTTTATTTGGCTTCAGTTCCGAGCCCTTCAGCTGGCATTTTAAACGCAAAATTGAAGCACGTTGTCGGTAGTCTGTGCATATTATCTTACTTGTTTCCTGCTGTTGTAAAATAGAGTTTATTTCTGGAGATATTATCTTCTAATGCTCTCATTACTCGGACTTTTTCTGTTTGTTTGTTGCTCAAAAGAAAGTGAAGGGAACCATTTGCTTGATCTCAGTAGAAAGAACACGATTAATGCCATTAGCGGTATTGCCTGGGTAATGCTGAGATAGCGTCTGTAGGAAAACAACCAGGCAGCTGAAAGAAGAAGTAGAATTTTTTTAATGCAGTGATTTATTTATATTTTAGCATTTTAAAGCCATTTAAAGTGCTGAGATAGGGGTAGGGCAAAGAGGGTGGTAAAAAAATGCATCACCCATCCCTTGTGATTCTCTGGCTTTGTCTGAACCTTTTTTTTTAACTCTCCCTGCCATCAACCATGCGTTTCAATTGTGATCGCTGCCCTAAGACTGTAGCTGCGTGCAAGATGTCTCATTTGCCTAATAGTAAAAGTATGTATGTGGAATAACATTTTTGTCGTGCATCCCGTCTGGAAGATACGTCACGCACCTTTGAATTAGGATTCACAGCACCCTTTTTGCACGTTGCTGTGTTTTGTGTCTGGAGAGTCCTGTGCATGGACTTGTTAGTGTGAAGTTCTGATCTGAAGAAAAAGTTCAAAGCAGGTTACTATTTATTGCCAGAAATGTATTTTCACTATTTCTCTGTCTTGCTCAGTCTACTAGAACCAATCCATTTGTGAGGGAATAATTCGTCTGCTTAATAAAAAGTTACAGTTAATTTGCGAGAAGAAACTCTCACCGACTAACAAAAAGTAAGGGATCTGAAGACCAACTTCCTCAGGTCCTTCAGGAGAAGCCTTCAGGCTTTAAGGTTTTAGTCTAAAATGTATGTACAGACCTGATCATAGCCATATCATAAGATGTGAATCATCTCAAAATGGTATGTCTTAAAAGGCAGGTACAAGTAAGTGTTGTACTGCCATTTATATTAGCCAGACTACATTCATTCTTGAATAAAGTTGCGTCAAAGAATGGTGTAACAATGATGTGAAATAACCAGAGGTTAAATTTTCCATTCTCAGGCCCTGTAACAGACGCACTGCTGCATAAGCTGTGTTATAAAACAGAAAGAAGAGTTGCAGCTTTATATGCCAGCAAGACTTTGGGAAAGGGACAGCTAATTGCTGGTCTTCATGTAGAGATTTGTACTTCTGGGCTGCTTGTGTAGTTCAGATACATGTGCCTATACTGCTTACATTTACTAACGGGTATTGATTAATAAATTACTGTATTATACGAGTAACCATCTTTTAAAAGACCAGATTTTCAAAGTGCTGGGCAGAGAACACCACTAATGTGCTTAATTGCAGCTGGTGGTGGCAACTTCTGAATACTGAGCACCAGGAAAATTCCTCCTGTTATTTGGGGAATTGATTGAAAGTTGGGTTTTTCACCCGAGCCTGACATGATCCACTGTCAGTGGTGTGGAGTAGGGTAAACCAGTCCAAAACTGCTGAATCCCAGTTTTTTTCTCTGAAATGGACTTTTTACAAGGTCATCTGGTGATAGGATGAGGGGGAATGTCTCTAAATTGGAAAGTGGGAACATTTAGATGAGATATTAGGAAGAAATTCTTCATGATGAGGGTGATGAGGCACTGGCACAGGTTTCCCAGGGAAGTCGTGATGCCCCATCCCTGTAGGTGTTTAAGGCCAGGTTGGATGTGGATTAGATCAACCTGATCCAGTGGGAGGTGTCCCTGCCCATGACAGGGGTGTTGGAACTGGATAATATTTAAGGTCCCTTCCAACCCAAACCATCCTATGATTCTGTGATTCAAATTGCTTTTAAAACACAACAGTGTGAATTCAAACACTGTCTGCAAATTTGACCTGTATTTATGTCTGCATGTTTGGAAGAGTCCCATTAAAATGATTTCTGTTTTGTTTTCAGTAAGCTTCCAGTTTATTATTCTGAGAAAATTTGATGCATCTGCAGTGTGCACGATCTGGCTTTCTGCTATGCAGATGCACAGCCTCGCATATCTCGTCAAATCAGTGTAGCAACCGCTTTTACAAACACTGTGACAATGTACACCCTCCTATCTGAGAATCAGATCAGACTAAAATTGGGACTTGGTCCAAAAAATAAAATACTGCAATCAATCTGCTTACTGTGTCAGCATTTAAATTCCTTTCTCCTAGATACACTGCAGGGAAAGGAAGTGGAAAATACACGCTAGCATCCAGGAACAGATTCCTGAGTCACGGAGGATGGCTGTGATGGGCATTGTTGAACAGGGTTGCATAGAAGTTCCTATTTTTGCAGACAGCATATGGGCTAATGGGTGTTAAAGGCGATGTTCTAAGTAAGGAAGCCACTACGTGACACTACTGATGCCACGTGACTTCCCTGTTTACACTCAGCCCAGCTGTAAATGTATATGAAATAGCAGCGGTAGAATGACCTGCTAGTGTCACAACATCCTCGGGCTGTGATCCTTGGCCTTTAGAGCTGCCTCGTGGTACCAGCGGGGATTTGCAGAGGTCAGTCTCTCGGAATACCGTACTTTAAGTAAGTGCTGATGCGTTCAAACTGGATTGACCTCTTGCTTAATGCCATGTGTTTCCTTCCCTTCCGCCTGCCCTGCTGCTATTCTCGGCGGCTGGCTGGCTCCTTTCCTCTGGCCGGCGGGCATCTGCTCCTCAGGCACGCGGCCGGTGGGCTTCTTGCTGCTGCACCCACTGCTTCATGGCTTATCCATTCACTCCTGCACGCTTGCCACTTAACCTTCTCATTCCCAGTTCCATAGCCTTACCCTTCTTGCACTGAAATTTGATTGAAATAAAGAAAATTGTTCACCTGCGCTACTGGGAGAGGAGGACCCTTGTGCCCATGTAATGCTGCTCAGGTCACTGTAGGCAGCACTGAAGTGCGTAGCGGTTACTGTGTGGCAGCGGGGTCACTTTGGGGTTATAACAGTAAATCTTTGAAAAGTAATCACACTTTAGAAGTGATTTAAGCACTCAAGAGTTTGGGTGAAAGCCAATTGACAAGGTTTAATCTGTACCCTGAAGCTCTTCTGGTAAATCTGATCCGACAGTTCTGCCTGCATATGGGTGCAGACGCTGATATCAAAGTATCTTTTCTGATAAAGAGCAGGGAGTTCTTTAATATTAGTCTACAATAAAGATAAAAAAATTTTAAAGGTTTTATTATTGTTGTTATTATTATTGTTATTATTATTATTACACAGTGGATGTGTAGCAGAGTACACGGGTGGGATTTGGCTCTGAAACAAAGACCAGACAGCATCATCTGTGCGCACATTCACGTTTGCGAGAGCACAAGGATAGGATTCAGCTGCCTCTACACTGGTTTCTGGTGCCTTTGAGACAGCCTTGGTTTTCTGGGACATACCCGTAGGGCTGGCAGCTGCAGCACGGGATTTCTGTGAGTTTTATGTGGGCCAGGCAGGACGCTGCACCTCACCTAGAATGACAGGAGGCACAGGAGCTATATTCAGGCAGCTGAATCGTCGCATAAGTATCCAAGCTCCTGTTGTAGTTGCTGGAGATATAATTTATCCCTGAAGTCTGCAGAGCAATTGTGCTCCCCTAGCAGCACATGTTTGGTTTTGATCGGCTGAACTACTGTCCACTTGCTGCAGGATCTCAAGTAATTAGACAGTGGTTGTCTTTTCCTCTGACACAGAGGTGAAACAAATATGAATAATAAATCATTTAAAATACAAACCAGTTCACACTGAACCAGTGAACATCTCAGAATGCAAGAGTAAATTGGAATGCAAAGGAACTTAACATTTTTATGCAGCCAGGACCCTATGCAGGAGAAAATCATTAGACCTAAAGCCTAGTAACTTTTAATGAGTGTGATTACAGCTTACTGTTTACTCTTCCCATGTGAGTTTCAGTGTCATGAGCACATTTATTTACTCCCTAAGCATTTTTTTTCAATTAGAATTGTATTTTGTTATGGTGATTAGTAAATAGCAAGTTATTCTTTTAGGTAAGTAGAGGACAGTTTATATTTTGAGCCAAAATACTACAGCACATAAAAAAAATCGAGTTTCTGTCCTTGATTTCCTGTTTCCTTCTGTCTCTATCATATCTCGGTTTAGAAATAATCAACAAGCCCATTGTGATGCTTTTGATTAGACTTCCACAGAGATAATAAAAGTATAGTGCCCCTTTGTGAAGGGAGTTTTTAATTAATGTTAGTTGTATTTGCTGTCTTCATTTCTGAAGGGAAACAGGGGTGACCTCATCCTGAAAGTTGTCAGTCTGGTGCTACTGTCATTCCCCGCCTTGAAAAGAGGTTAGTTCTTTGTTCCTTGTTGCTTTTTTAAATGAGGAGCTATCAGCTAGCCCGGTGGGCCCTCAGTTTTGGAAACACCATCCAAACTCGGTTTCAGTATCATGCTTGTTTCTGGAACATTAAGCTACAGAGCTGAGTTACATGTTGGGAGCCGGGAGCGGTGGGGGTCTCAGTCCTGATGTCTGTCTGCTTCTGTGACGTCTCTGATGGCAATCGGTACCAAAGACTTTAAGGAGAAGTGAGGGAGTCCTTGCAGAGGACGGTTACCAAAGATTTGAGGGCCTCTTCCCATAATGACTGTCCTAATAATCTTGGATGTTTTCATTATTTATTCAAAGACTTGATTCCTTAACCCTTTGCAGGTTGCGCCTTTGGCATATCTCCTGAGGTCCACACTTCATCCGTGCTTTGCATTTAAAGAGAGATTTTCTCACCCTTTGAACTCAGTGGTGGCTTCGTGTGTCTGTGCAGGTGCCAGTGCATTGGGACCAACAAGTAGTCAGTTGTTACCATAATGGAAATGCCTAAATGTTTATAATTTCAGTTTATTGAACGTCTCCATGTGTCAGGAGAAGGATGAATAGCAGTACTTTCTTGTCTGTCTTCACTACCCTGTATGCTTAAGCTGTAACCTTGTTTCCTCTTAAATGAGCCTTCTCTAAAATCAGCTTTACAATTCCATTTCATTCCATCCAGCGCCATCTGCCACGGTGTCTGCTGTATACTGCAGTCCTGACAAAAGTCTCCATTTCTCATTGGTATCTCCACACTTTCATAAGGACGATGCGACAAGCTAAGCTGGCAAGTTGTTCCCACCTTCATTGCCAATTATAGAACAATGTAAAAAGACAAATTCTGACAACCTGTGTCCTTCGAGGTGTTCGAATACCCATCTCCCAGTGGAATCATTAGCAGTGAGGCTTTTGAACACCCCTGAGGCTCTGGGATGAGGTCTCTGCTCAACTTCCACTCAGGCAGTCTCTCACTGACATGAATCACTCTACATTTTGTCTGACCCAATTGTGTATTTAGAGCTGCTGTTTCTTCCTTTGTGTTAAAACCATTGACTTGGAGAAGGATAGAGAGCAGGATGCCAGCAGTTCACTCTACAGTGGAATTCAGCTACTTTGTTTTCTAGCCCTGGCCTGGAGAAACCTGTGAGGTCAATGAGCTTGGTACGTTTAGTGGTTCATCTCCTCACCACTTTGCCAAATGCATTGGGAACCATGGTCTGGAGCTCCCACTTCATCTCATTCCTTTGCTTTCTGCTGCTCATTAAAAGACAGAATTCACATCCCAGTGATGTAAAATGTCAGGGCAGTCTGAAATGGTTTTCATTCTGCGGCTTCCCAGATTTTCTGTAGGCAAAACGAGCGGAAGTTTTCCTGAAGTAAGCCACATTTTTCTGTGAAAACACTGAACAATGAACTCAGGTCACCTTACACTGACTTTATCCAGTCCTTCGCTTGCTGTCTGTACTGTGGGGATTACAAGAGCACCCTCTGAAGGATTGTTCTGAAAACTGTGGTAGTTTGATAGCATTTCTGCATTCTTAGTAAAATAACATCACAGAATCACAAAATCATTAAGGTTGGAAAAGACCTCTAAGGTATCCAGTCCAACTATCAGCCCAACACCACCGTGCCTACTAAACCATGTCCTCAGGTGCCACTTTTACACATTTTTTTAAATTTCTCCAGGGTTGGCGACTCCACCTGTTCCCTGGGCAATGTTTTCCAATGCTTCACCACTCTTTCAGTAAAGAATTTTTTCCTAATCTCCAATCTAAACCTCCCCTGGCACAACTTGAGGCCTTTTCATCTTGTCCTATTGCTTCTTAATTGGGAGAACACCTGCCTTGCTCCAGCCTCCTTTCTGGGAAGTGTAGAAAGAAACTAGTTCTCCACTCAGCCTTCTCTTCTCCAGGCTAAATAACCCCAGTTCCCTCAGCTGCTTCCATAAGACTTGTTCTCCAGACCCTTCCCCAGCTCTGTTGCCCTTTTCTGGGTGCTCTCCAGCATCTTAGTTTCTTTCTTGTAGAAAGGGGATCAAAACTGAACACTTTGAGATGCAGCCTCACCAGTGCCGAATACAGGGGCACAGTTAACTTCCCTGCTGGTGACACCATTTCTGTTAAATACAAATATTGTCAAAACTTTTCATCTCCCAGGGTTGAGTTTGGTCTCTGCTTTGTTGTGGAGGATTTTTTGCCATCTATTTTTAAAAATGTGGAACAGCTTTACAGATTAGGATGGATTTCTTCACTATGAGAGTGGTGAGGCCCTGGCACAGGTTGCCCAGAGAAGTTGTGGCTGCCCCATCCCTGGAAGTGTTTAAGGCCAGGCTGGATGGGACTTTGGGCAGCCTGGTCTACTGGGAGGTGTCCCTGCCCATGACAGGGGTCTGGAACTAGATGATCTTTAAGGTCCCTTCCAACCCAGACTGTTCTGTGATTCTGTGATTCTCATCTTTGCTCTGTATGTTCTCCGAGTTATCCTAGAAGATGCTGTGCATGCTGGTGGTGGATACAAAAAGACGCTGATAGGAGTTAGTTTCTGCAGTCATGGATACTGCACTGGGTAGGAAGATGTGTCTGTATCAACACTGCATACAAGCTGCTTCTTCCTGAACAGAAATGCAGGAGACTGAGCCTTGTCTCTCATTCTCACAAACTACTGTAGCAATTGTGGCATTTCAATATATTCCTTGAATCCTCAGACTCTGTGTTGCGTAGTTTGACTCCTGGATTTCTAGATGGGATAAAGAACCTGTTCCCTATCAACATCAAAGGTACCGCAGACACACGACTACCTGCCTATCTTTCAGAGTGATAGAGAGTGGTGTCTTCACCAAAGCCAGCCAGGCAGTGAACGTAAAGCAAAGCTGTGTTTGTAAGTTTGGGCTGAATGCCTCTTTCCCCTACAGAGGAGCACAGGAGGAACAGCAAGAGTGGCTGCTGCTGCACCAGATGCCAAGTCGTGCTGTGGGAGAGCAGCGTTTGTTGTCGTCTTTCACATCTTTAGGGCTTCCCGCACTGCACCACCCTTTTGCTTTTCAGCTGTGGGCACGGAGAACGTTTGGCATGAAGACAAGAGGACATACCCAGTACTGCCAGGGAGCAGAAGCAAATGTAGCATAGCTCCTTCTCTCGTGCCAGGCAAGTTTTTGATGATGGACTTTGGAGGCATTAATTTCACGTGGGCACAAATAGCTCTTGATTTAAAAAAAATAAATTAACTTGAAGCTACCCTGGGGCAAAAAAAAAAGTGACTGCGAGAAAACCAGAGGATTGAGCAACATGTTGTTTCCCTTAAGGACACTGACTATAAGTGACGTCACTTAGATAGTTCAGATGTTTGTGAGCACTACAGGGCTTGGAAAGGGAAAGCAAATCGGAAAAACACTGGGAAGCTGAACAATTTGTTTTGTTTTATGGCTGCCGGGTAGTTTAATGAGGGAGCTATTACTCATGCACTGTCACTGCACATCTAGAAAATTCCTCTGGGTTTAAAAGCTGGCAGGGAAAAGTAATTTCCTAAAAACCACTGAATTAATGAGATAAAGCCCATTGCTCAGGAATCCCTAACAGGAAGGGTCAGAGGCAGAGCTGTGCACAACTCACAGTGTGTTGGAAGTCTTCTCTGCAGGGTGTTTAAAAGTGTAGATAGTGCTGGTGGGGATTCCAAAAAGTGATGCAGCAGACATGCTCGGCTTCCCTCTTTTAGGATGCAGTGCTGTGGATTTGGGGAAAAAAAGGTTGGTCTGGGGTATTGTAACCGGTATTTCCGCTCTGTTTGCTTGCATCTTCCCACCCGTTTCCTTGGGATTGGTTAGCCTGGAGAAAAGAATGCTGAGGGAAGACCTTATCACTTTCTACAACTCCGTGAAAGGAGATTGTAGCACGGTGGGTGTTGATCTCTTCTGCCAAGGAACAGGCAGTAGGACGAGAGAGAATGGCCTCGAGTTGCACCAGGGAAGGTTTGGATTAGGCATTAGGAAAATGAAAGGGTTATCAGGCACTGGCAGAAGCTGCCCAGGGAGGTGGTTGAGTCCCCGTCCCTGGAGGCGTTTAAAAGATGGGGGATGAGGTGCTCAGGGATGCAGTTCAGTGGTGAACAGATACAGTTGGACTCAGTCATCTCAAAGACCTTCTCCAACCTCGTGATTATATGATTCTGTGATCTGAAATTATCTGGAACCGGGATACTGGAACTCTCCTAGGGAGAGGGGGATTTAAGGAAAGAGTTTTGTGCTCATGGGCAATGGTGCAATGCAATGTAGTACTGATGCCTGAAATGAGGCGGATATACTTACAAAGAAGAAAAGGATGTAATTTTTGTAGTTACACAGCTTTAAATGAATTTTCAGTTTCATAATCCGTGTTCCCATGTCTGTTGAACTCTCTGACTTCCTGCTTTGTGTGATTGCATTATTTTATAGGTCCGTACAGTGCAGTTTGCATATTTACTGCAGTTATTTTAGTTACTTAACCTACACTGTTGCATCCATACAGAAAACACATTATTCTCCTCTTAACTGGAAACATAGTAGACCATTTATAGCCCTTCAAAGCAGGATGAGTGCTGTTTCAGTTTGATGTCTTGGAGTGCTCTGTAATCAAAGGACTGCTCCTGTCTGGAAATGCAAAAGAATATAGTCCTCATCAACCCTCAGGCACAATTACTCCCTCATAGCATAAGTAACTGTAATTTCTTTTGCAAGAAAATGCAGATTGTGCAGGGGCTGTTAGGAGGGAAATCCGTAAGGAGGCTGTAAAGTGTGATGTAATGGTTAGTAATAGAAATAACATGGCACTGTCACAGTTCTGCTACAGTTTGTCTTAAATTACAGTACCTCAAACATAACCATAGTCATTCCTTGGTTTATTTCAGTGCTGAACTGAATTCTGAATCAACTTTGTCTTCTGTGTTACTATCCTTGTAAGCACTTCCACAATTCTTCCAATTATTCTTTTTTTTTCCCCCACATACACTAAATTTAATTGGAATATTGACAATTTTCCATGGCACTACAGCAGTAGCACAGGAAATATTATTTATTTTAAGCTTCGGGACAAAGAGATGCTCAGTTGTGTCCCCTTGTCTGTGTACCATCCACATTCTTTTGAAATGTCCCATGCAGAGCTGGTTTTGAATTTTTTTTCAAACCATATAGATGCCCATCTTATGTGTCAGTGCTGGACTTCTGCCCTTGGGTGTGGAATTCACTGCCTGAGCCAGAATTAGGAAATACTTCCTACATGTGCTGTTAAAAAAGTGTTGGATCGCAGAGTAGGGCTTCACCAGATTCACAGAATCACGGAATGGTTTGGGTTCGAAGGACCTTAAGACCCATCCAGTTCCAACCTCCCTGAGGTGGGCAGGGACATCTCCCACTGGATCAGGTTTCTCAAAGCCTCATCCAGCCTGGCTGTGAACATCTCCAGGGATGTGGCATCTGCGAATTCTCTGGACAAACTCTGCCAGTGCCTCACCACCTCCCAGTAATAAATTTTTAAATATCTAATTCAAATCTCTTTTCTTTCAACTTAAAACTGTTACTCCTGGTCGTATCCCTGCACTCCCTGATAAGGAACCCCTCCCCAGCTTTCTTGTAGGCTCACTTTAAGTACTAGAAAACTACTCTTGAGGTCTCCCTGGAGCCTTCTCTTCTCTAGACTGAACCAACCCGGCTCTCTCAGCCTGTCCTCATGTGTCCTTCAGGTCATCTTTATGGACTCCTCTGCTCTCATTCTAACGGATCCATGCTGAGGACACCAGAATTGAGAGCAGGACTCTGAATGAGGTCAGCATGAGGTCTGAATGAGTGCAGAATGGAGAGGCAGAATTGCCTCCCTCAGCTTGCTGGTCACACTTCTTCTGATGTAGCCCAGGATAGGGTTGGCTTTTTTGGCTGCAAGTGAACATTGCTGGCTCACATTGATTTTCTCATTCACTTGCACCCTAAGTCCTTCTCCTTAGGGCTACTCTCAATCCATTCTCTGCCCAGCCTGGACCATCTTCGATTGTGAAAACGAAGTGATACCAAGCTCTAATATGGTGTATGTTGATGCTCCAGCACCTATTGAGTCGAGAGTCCCATCTCTGTGGACTCCAGGCACCTAAATTGTGCCAAAATTTAGACAATACAAAGACAGGCCCCGTGAGAGATTCCTGCAGCCTCCCAGTCTCGTGTAAAGGGGCGATCACTGAGCATCCATCTGCAGAGGCAGCAGCGTGCTGCTCCTCAATGCTGTGTCACCCGTTGAGTAGAAAGCCTGAGCTGCCCAGAGCTGCTGTCGTGCGTGTTCTGCATTGATGCAAGAAAAATTCCTTTGGCTTTCTGTTGATAGAAACCTAACTTAATCGTCCTGTTAATGAATGTTTTAATAGCAGTCTGTTAACATTATCACAGTTCAGCTGATTTCCCTTCTTGGCTAAGCGTGTGTCCTTTGCTGTTTTCTCTCTTTGCCAAAAGGAAGCTGCTAAAAGCGCTGCTGAGGATGGGATTGTGTTCGACAGGGTCTGCTTCCTTCTTCGCATTGGAACCTGTGGAGTTCTGCCCATGCTGTCTGGCACCACCATCCCAGACCCGCTCTGAGCTCTTCTGGCTCCTGCTTTAGTTTTGGACTAGGGTGTGTAGGTGTGTGGACATACTGCCTGCAAATCACTGTCAGGCTTCGCAAATATTTAAAGATCCTCCTCTCCTTTATTCCTTAACCCTTATTTTGTCCAGACCTTTGCATCTGGTATTCCAGAACCTTTCCTCTGTTACCACAGGAATATAGAATGGTTTGGATTGGAAAGGACCTTGAAGATTGTCCAGTTTCAACACCCCTGCCATGAGCAGGGACACGTTCCGAGTCATCTCTTGGACAATTTCATGCTTTTAACCTTCACAGTTGTTTCAACAGAGAGTTGTGGAGGTAATCTCAACTTAATTTCCTTGGCCAGTATTAAAACCACAAAGAAATCCAAAGTGGCTCCGTGAGAAAGGAATCTCTTGATGAAACTATTTGCAGAGGACTGAAAGAGGGAGTACAAAATGGAAATCCCATCCAACTGCAGGGAAATGGCTGTGGGGACACCATCATGGTTTGGCGTGCGTCCTCCCAGACCTGTTCTGACCATGGAACTCCTAATGCAGAATGGTCAGCAGCACTGAACAGAGGACAGACCTTGCTGGCAGGTGTTTACTGCTCTTCATACCGCGCATTGTCTCAGTAAGTGTTGCATTTCTCTGTTAGAGTTTTGTTTTCTGCCTTCAAGTTTGCCATTTCTCATTCCGTCTAATAAATTAAATTGAATTTGTAAAATACTACGAAGTGACATTGTTAACAGAGTGTCTGTTAACAGAGTAGAATAAATTAATTACATGCCATGAACTAACTGAACTCATTTCCTAATTGATGAATTAATTTAATCATGCCTGTTACAGATAGGACTAAAATGCTGGCAGAGTAAAGAGCTAACTCTCTTCACTAAATGATATGGGCTTCTTCGGTTTTAGCGTTCCTTAGTCTAGTAATGGTAACTTTTTTAGAAGTAGGAGGTTGCACTAGTAATTGGTAATTCGGGGTTCTCCTCTGCGATTCCATCGTACTCCACTTCCAGGTGGGCATGTGCCTCTTGAATTCACTTGAAACTTGGATGTTTCTAGTTGCTTCTTTATGGCCAAATACTAGCGCTAATTCTTTTTTCACTGCTCAAATGTTCTGCACCATAGAATCATGGTGTGGGTTGGGTTGGAAGGGATGTCAAAGATCATCCAGTTCCAACACCGTGACATGGGCAGGGACACCTCCCTCTACTTGATCAGGTTGCTCAAAGCCTCATCCAACCTGGCTGTGAACGTGTCCAGGGATGTGGCATCTGTCACTTCTCTGGGCAACCTGTGCCAGTGCATCCCCACCCTTACAGTAAAACATTTCTTCCTAATACCTAATCTAAATTTCCCCTCCTTCAGTTTAAAACCATCCCTTCTTGTCTTACGCCTGCACTCCCAATAAAGAACCCATCCCCAGCTTTCCTAGAGGCCTCCTTGAAGTCCTGGAAGGCCCCCTTGAAGTCCTGGAAGGATGCTCTAAGGTCTCTCTGCAGCCTTCTCTTCTTTAGGCTGAGCAGCCCCAGCCGTTAATCCTGTTGTCTCGTTCGAGATTTCTGTCCTGATTGGATATCCAGCATTCTGAGAGGTTTTTTAATCTTTCTTATCTACATTCCTAATATACACAGTGACATCCTTCCTCTCTGTGCAGATTTCTGCATCTTCTCTCTTCCAGGTTTCCTCTGCAGCCATATATTTGATTGCTCTCTCTGTGCAGTCAAGTTCCAGATCTGCACTTCAGCATCATTTTGTTTGTCTCCTTGGGTGTTTGCACACATGAATTGATAGCAGTCAGCTGTAGCTCACTACACCTTGAACAGAAAGGAGCTTTCTCCCATGCCAACCCTCTGTAAATGCCACCTTTTTATTTAAACCTGTATTTTAAACCTATAGCTTCCTGCGATGCCTGAAGTGGACAGGCCATCAGGCTGTTAATCTGCCTTTATTTCAGGTTTTATTGTCTCATTATTCCTTGTGCTGCTTCCGTTTTTTATGTCTCTTCACTCTCCCTTGCTTCAGGCAGTAAACTAGAAAACAAACTGCTTTTATTCGGTTTTATATGAAGCTCCTAGTTTGATGTGTCTTGTTCCATGGCAGGGACTGTGCTGTGCTGCAATAGGTTTGTGGTGCCTCCCTTGGAAGCTACTAAGAAGGTAAAAATCCACATGGCTTCAAAATCTACATGAACTTGAGTTTCTCAGGCCCCAAAGAAAATCAGACTAGCAGTAAAACTTCACTCTGCCTTTTTAATGTTGAAATTATGTGATGCCAACCTTGGTTACAGCTTCAAAAGCTGGAGCTGGTTACAGGGAGGAGTCTCGATTGAGTTTCGATTGGAAGGGACCTGAAAGATCATCCAGTTCCGACTCCCTGCCATGGGCAGGGACACCTCCCACTAGATTAGGCTGCTCAAGGTCCTGGAAAACTTCTAGGGTGATCACAAGTTGCAGAAAAATGGATATAGTTCTGTTACATTTTTCTGATAGATAGGGATGTATTTTTCTAACGCAACTGAAGTTGTTCAACAACTGTAGTAGATGAAATAAAAAACTAATTAATTCGATAATTTTCACACAGTATGCTAGTATCAGTGTTCATTATTGAATTACGATGTCTGGTTTATCCTGATGATGTGCTTTGCCCTGTAACAGCAGTCAGATGCACAAACTGAGTAGTAAAAGGGGTTTAGGCAATTGGTAAATATTCAAAGTCGTTCATGGTCAGGTGGATGGAATCAGTTGACCTAGTGGAGTCATAGATGCCCCATCTCTGGAGGTGTTTGAGGCCAGGTTGGATGAGGCTTTGAGCCGCCTGATCCAGTGAGAGGTGTCCCTGCCCGTGGCAGTGGGGTTGGAACTGGATGATCTTTGGCATCCCTTCCATCCTAAACCATTCGATGTTTCTGTGAATTACAGCACTGCCAGGTGCTTGCTTGTTGGTCCAGATGATCCTTGCATCCTTACATCTCCCAGATCTTCCATTCTCTAGGGTAACTTGAAGCCTGTTGATCAGCCCCTAAAATCTTCAGGTCAATCTGTCTTACCTTTCACTTCAAAGCCAAAAGAAACAAGCTCTTTAGTCAGGTGGCATAGCCTGAAAACACACAGAAGTGGAGGGGGATGTGTAACCACCAGGGTGATGGGTTTCCTCTGATGGATGAGGAGACGGGCAGTTCCTGGAGGGTGTGTAGGTCTTGTGGCCTCCCAAGCAATGCTGGCAAGTGCTCATCAGCTGTGCTCTTCTAACACTCTTTAATTCTCTAACACAAGGGGATCCAAAGTGGGACCAGTCTGGTATAAATGTACTGTAGTCATTTGACCTTTTCCTGCTTTTATAAGGGGAAGCTAAATCGGAAATGCAAACGTGCATCTAAATAAGCCATTTTCTACATTCCAGGTGCTGATCTCATGAGAAGAACATTGAGGGAAAATCTATTTATAAACATATGCAAACTGAAAGATAAATAATTTCTGTGACCAGTGAATTGTTGGAATATGCTCTCTGCATTGGTTACGTTTCCTGCTGTGAAATATGTAGTGTAAATATCTCTGGCATGTGTTACATTTGTCGCTGTGCAGCACCGCTGTGTAGGAAGTGGTTATCTTTAAGAATTTAGTCTCTGTGCTCCTTCAGCATAACAAAGAAGGGTTCAGAGGTGGTTTGTTGTGCTCTTAAAATGTTTCTGGCTTGGGGTTTGGGGTTTTTTTGCAGTGTCATACGTGATGGGCGGAGTAAAGAATATTTGTCTTCAGCTGAAAGATCCTCTGCAGTCTGTTTGTCAGGCGTGGGAATTCAGTTGGGATTAAAACAATCACACTTGAAGTGATCTGATTGAATTTCCTATCCCTCTTAATTACTGTCTTTTTTGCCATGTGATAATTTTAATTTCCCTTCCTTTTCAGTACTCGTGGAGTCCTTCAAAGCAGCCAGAATTTGAGTTTGTACGATGCCAGAAAAAAAAATGCAGATGATTAAATGTTTTCAGGTGTGGTTATTGTTATTTTTAAAAGATACATAAGAGCAATTCTTCCTAGGTCACCTCTCATCCTTTGACAGACAAACCAGAATGATCATTGGTGCAGCCGTATCCAGGGCTGCATCAAAAGAAGCACGACCAGCAGGTCTAGGTTGGTGATTCTCCTCCTTTACTCTGCTCTCATGAGAACCCAGCTGGAATTTTGTGTCCAGTTCTGGAATCATCAATATAAGAAGGAAATGGAACTGTTGGAAGGAATCCAGGAGAGGCCCTGGAGATGATCAGAGGTCTGGAGCACCTCTGCTGTGAGGATTGTGCATCGTTCAGCCTGGAGAAAAGAAGGTTCCGAGGAGACCTTATAGCGACCTTCCAGTACCTGAAGGGGATATAGGAGAGCTGAGGAGGGACTTTTTACAAGGGCATGGAGTGATAGGACAAGGGGAAATGGCTTTAAATTGGAAGTTGCTCCCTTGAGCAGCCTGGTCCAGTGGGAGGTGTCCCTGCCCATGTCAGG
>WAAB01009282.1:134119-150171 GCA_013389865.1 Piaya cayana
TCATCAGCTGTGCTCTTCTAACACTCTTTAATTCTCTAACACAAGGGGATCCAAAGTGGGACCAGTCTGGTATAAATGTACTGTAGTCATTTGACCTTTTCCTGCTTTTATAAGGGGAAGCTAAATCGGAAATGCAAACGTGCATCTAAATAAGCCATTTTCTACATTCCAGGTGCTGATCTCATGAGAAGAACATTGAGGGAAAATCTATTTATAAACATATGCAAACTGAAAGATAAATAATTTCTGTGACCAGTGAATTGTTGGAATATGCTCTCTGCATTGGTTACGTTTCCTGCTGTGAAATATGTAGTGTAAATATCTCTGGCATGTGTTACATTTGTCGCTGTGCAGCACCGCTGTGTAGGAAGTGGTTATCTTTAAGAATTTAGTCTCTGTGCTCCTTCAGCATAACAAAGAAGGGTTCAGAGGTGGTTTGTTGTGCTCTTAAAATGTTTCTGGCTTGGGGTTTGGGGTTTTTTTGCAGTGTCATACGTGATGGGCGGAGTAAAGAATATTTGTCTTCAGCTGAAAGATCCTCTGCAGTCTGTTTGTCAGGCGTGGGAATTCAGTTGGGATTAAAACAATCACACTTGAAGTGATCTGATTGAATTTCCTATCCCTCTTAATTACTGTCTTTTTTGCCATGTGATAATTTTAATTTCCCTTCCTTTTCAGTACTCGTGGAGTCCTTCAAAGCAGCCAGAATTTGAGTTTGTACAATGCCAGAAAAAAAATGCAGATGATTAAATGTTTTCAGGTGTGGTTATTGTTATTTTTAAAAGATACATAAGAGCAGTTCTTCCTAGGTCACCTCTCATCCTTTGACGGACAAACCAGAATGATCATTGGTGTAGCCATATCCTGGGCTGCATCAAAAGAAGCGTGACCAGCAGGTCTAGAGAGGTGATTCTCCTCCTTTACTCTGCTCTCATGAGAACCCAGCTGGAATTTTGTGTCCAGTTCTGGAATCATCAATATAAGAAGGAAATGGAACTGTTGGAAGGAATCCAGGGGAAGCCCTGGAGACAATCAGAGGTCTGGAGCACCTCTGCTGTGAGCATTGTGGTGTCGTTCAGCCTGGAGAAAAGAAGGTTCCGAGGAGACCTTATAGCGACCTTCCAGTACCTGAAGGGGATATAGGAGAGCTGAGGAGGGACTTTTTACAAGGGCATGGAGTGATAGAACAAGGGGAAATGGCTTTAAATTGGAAGGTGCTCCCTTGAGCAGCCTGGTCCAGTGGGAGGTGTCTCTGCCCATGTCAGGGGGGCTGGAACTGGATGGGCTTTAAGGTCCCTTTTGACTCAAACCGTTCTATGAATGTAAATGAACCTAGTGCTGCTGTTAAGCAGCAAGAAAGTTCTGAGTGGCTGGTTTTAAGAATTCATTTGTAGAGACAGAAGTGGATGCGATACGATGCATGGCACAAGAATATAAACAGTAGGTGTAGTTTCTGAGTGCTTCATGACAGGGGCATTTCTGTTCAGCACTGGGATTAGCACTTCTATTGAAACTTATATAACCGTTGCGTTGCCAGGGTGGTTTCTAAAAATGATGCTCATCAATCCTTGGATTCTGAAAGTTTTAAGTCAGAAGAAATATTTTAAGCTGAAATTTTTTTGTGGTTTTTTTTTTGTTTGTTTTTTTCCCTAATGATCAGAGGTTTACTCGCAGATCTCAGGGAGATGTTTTTGGATGTATAAGACAGCAGTGAGAATGAAAAAGCTGTTCTATAATGTAAAGACATGGACAAACAACATTGAGTTTCTGGTGTGAGTAGCTGTTCTGTTAAAATACCTTAGAAAAGAACAGAGAATTACATTGTTCATTGTGGTTGTCTTGTATAATTTCTGAGTTATAACATCTGCTGCTTGTATCCAACAAACTGTGATCCCCTTGGGGAAAAAAAAAAACCAAGAAACCTGTATTCCTGCCTTGGTTTCCCCAAAGTTTGCTGTTTGACAGAAGAGCAGTCAGATGCTATGGTGATGGGCACAGGGTGGGAACATGGACAGAAATAGCAAGAGGCTGAAGCCAGACAATTCCTGCATCTCTCTAGTTTCAGTAGCTTTTTCTGAATTCGATGATGACTGTTTTCAAGGAGTTAGCAGGTTATTTTGCCATTTTCTGCCTCAAATTCTCATGAATAACGCAAAATAATAGGCAAGAAAGAGTAAGATACTTGAAGATAATGGTTGTACAGGAGTGCTTGTAATTCCCTGCAGTGCAGCTTTTGCCCGTTGTTCTTGAATTTGGATGCACAGAGATCTCCCTCCTCCCATCCAAATTGAAATCAGTTCTCCGTAATGCATAATTCATATACTGAAGCCTTTGTCACAGAAGCATCTTACTGTTTTTCCCCCAGCTTGATAAGCCTGCTTTTGTATTTTTAGAATTTGTTTCCTAATAATCTCCAAAGGCAGCCTGAAGAGGTTTCAAAACAGGGTTCAGTGTAAACATGAGACAATGTGTACATCAGGGATACTGCCCTGTGCAGTCGGTGATTCTCCGACACCTGCTATTTACAGATCCTTCCTCCACAAAGAATTGTGGCTTGGGGACCCACCGCTGCCATGGAGTTGGCTTGTAGGTGGACTGCGCCCCAAGGTAGCCCGCCAGAAGGTTTGTAGAACACTTTGGTTTTATATTGTCTACACATATAAGATTCATTAAGGTTGGAAAAGACCTCTGAGGTGACGCAGTCCAACCATCAACCCAACTCTATGGTGCCTACAAAACCACATCCTGAAGTGCCACATCCACCTGTTTCTTTGAACACCTTCAGGGAAGAAGACTCCACCACTTCCCTGGGCAAGGTGTTCCAGTGCTTCACCACTCTTATAGTAAAGATTTTTTTTTCCAATATCTAATCTAAAACTCCCCTGGCCATTTACTCTTGTCGTGTTGTTTCTAACTCAGGAGAAGAGACCAGCACCCACCTCCTTTCAGGTAGTTGTAGAGAGCGACGAGGTCTTGCCTCAGCCTCCTCCTCTCCAGGCTAAATCCCAATTCCCTCGCCTGCTTCTGGTGAGACTTGTGCTCCAGACCCTTTACCAGCTTCGTGCTGCTATATGAAATACAGACAGCAATTTCATCTGATGAATTTTGAAGCTGTAATTGAAAATTACTCCTTCCATAGGGAATGTGATGCCTGTACGCTAATAAAGGGGTTGGTGGTAAACTGCAATTACCTGTTTTGTCTGTAAATGCACTCACCTAAATTCAGGTCATGAGGATCCATAACTTGAATAAAGCCTGCAGAATGGAGGAATGGTTATGAAGTTGCACTTTGGTTTCTCTCTATGAAGAACACCACAAAGAGGGGACTAATTCAAACAGCTTCTGGTATTTTTTTCTTCCAGATTCTGAGGATAAACCTGTCAATAATGAATTGTTCCAGAAATACATGGAGAAAATCGTTAGTGGCGGAGGGTTTTTTTCTTGAGGTACAGCACGTCTGTGTCTCTGTTTGGTATCAGCTGGTATTGTAATAACATTTCCTGTTTGGAGCTTTGAGAGGCTTCCAGAGTTAAGAAGATAAACCTATTGTGCGTACATAATGGATAAATTGGATGTTTCACTAGTGGGAAATATCGGTTTCTATTTGAGGGCTGTTTGCTTGTTCCAGAGGAACATTCCCTGGGTCGCTTACTTGGTAACTCTTTTCAGTACGGCTGAACAAAGCACAGGAAGGAAAGTGAGTTTTGTGAAGCGCTGTCATCAGCGTAGGAAATTTTGACAGTAATGGTTTGTCAGGTCATTAATCTCCTCCCAAATGCTCTTTTTTCTTACCTGTATATGTCAAGCTGCTGCAGACCTTCTGATCACATTAAATTCCAGCTGTGGAGGCTTTCATTGTTTCTTGCACACTGCCAATTTTAAGATAACAGAATTGTTCGGTGAGCAGAGTTTAAATGGAAAAATTCAAGCAGCAGGCCTATGGGGAAAGTTGGACCTTTTCTAAAAACCTTGTAAAACTTGAGTGAGAATCTCAAAGTTTGGTGTATTGATTTTCTCCTGAAAGTTCAAGAACTGTGTTTCATTGCAGGCTGAAACTCATCTCAACTCCTCATGACCAGCTGAGCAAGGGAGATGGGATTTGATGCTATCCGAGGTGTAATTCCACAGTTCATGTCTTTTGCTAGTGCCAGCTTAATAAGATTCTGCCTACTCCCAGCCATTCATTTCCAGCTCAGCAGCAATGCGGTGCCATTTCTTTCCTGACCATGGGGAAAACCAGATGACTGAAAATACCTCAAGAAACAGGGTTTTTTTTCTTTGAATTAGAATCACTTGAGTGTGCTTGCTTATAACACTGGCCCGCAAGCAGCTGGATCAGTACAAGTGAAGGTGACGTGAACTGCAGCAGCAAGTGCTGGAGGGTGTCCCGGTGTTAAGTGATCTTGCTTTCAACATAAATCTGCCGTGGGACCGTATCCTGGATGAAGGGGTTTGACTGGCCACAGTAATATTTATTGAACTGCCGCTTTTCGTTTTATTCTACTTCATGTTATTCTGTTTCGTTTCATTTCGAAAGATTAACATCTTGTTTGGGCAGGTTTCTTTCTTGAGGAGATAAACCATCTCTGTGAGAAGTCAGTCAGCTTTGCGGACAGCCATGAATGTCAATAAAGTCTTGGCAAACACAGTAGGTATTTATTCAGCCTTGCAAATTAAAAACATTTTTCCTGCTTGTTTAGTGATGGGAACAAAAAAAGACAAATTACATAGTGGATGAGCTCTCTTGATAGTTGGAATTCATTAAGCTGGTGGTGAAAATGCTGGGGAATTGATGGTGCAGAAAAATAAAAGATGAAGCAGCTATTCCCTGATAGCTGTGGTTTAAGCTTAACTTGAAAACGACTGAAAAAAAATCCCATAAAGATGCCTGTAACTGACTTCACAGTCTCAATTTCTTTCTGGGTAGGCAGTTCTTCCTCGCTGCAGTTTGTATTAATTAGCTTTTCAGCTGACAGACAATTTCTCAATGGTTCCTCGATCTTCACTGTGCCACAGGGTATCTGCGGCACCACGTAAATGAGACACATGGCCAGGCATTAAGTAGGAAGTTTACACTATCACGTCCCGTGCTCTAGCCATTCGGTCAAGAGGGGCTTCCTGCAGAACTGTCTGTCATCCTGCCTTGGCTCCACGTTTTATTAAAAAGAAAGAAATTAAAAAAGCGACAAGAAGTTGAGCAGCTTGTCATATATGAAGTACTTGCCGGCTATCGTCTGTGAATTACAGGCTGAGTTGGTCTTTCAGCCTGTCATAGGTGGATCATAAAGCTGCAGTAAGTAAAGCTCTAACACGGTCCATTTACACAGATCCTCTTACGGCAGAGCATGGAAAGGAAGCAGTAAGACTAACTTCTAATGAACTCCCTGTATAGGATCACTAGTCCAGTTGGAATTGTTTCCAAGTTGCTCTTATTAGATGTTTTCTCTTGTTACCCGTGGATTTATGTGAGAAGGTGCCCACAGTTGTCATTTGCAGTCAAGGACGGGATCACTGTTCACATATTGTTCTAAGTGCTTAACCGCAGGAATCCATGACTGGAAGAGAGGGGTTACCTGGTGGGTTTTGAATGCAGCTAAACCACCTGAAAGCTAAAGCAGATGATTTATTCTTCAGCAGATCAGTGCCATTGTAAACTATCATCTTGCAGTGGTTTAATCGCAGACAAAATTTTACCTGTGTAACTAATCCCGTTGATGCCAAGTGAAATCACGTGAGGTCTGAAGAACTTAAGATCAAGGCTCAAGTCAGTGACTTGTCAATTTGATAGTTTTCTCTGGAATATTACAGAACAGTGCTAGTTGGATCTCCAGTTACAAAAACATAACTAGAAACTCTTCCATCTAAATTGTTGTCTAAGTCTGTGAATTCTGGGTTTTCTATTTCCCAGACTCTTGCTTTTTTTGTTAAGTCAATAATGTCTTCACTTTCATGTATCTCCTTTCTTTCCAGTTAAATGAGAAAACTGCTCTCAGCTTTTGTCATTGTTAAATGTAGGGGGGACAGAAGAGTCCAACAGCTGAAAATCTTTTAAAACTTACAGGACCTAATTAGAAGGAGGCATGTTGGAGAAGTACAATAGTTCCCTATCTGCAGTTCATTTGTTTTTCCAATTTAGAAATGACAGTTTACAGCCCTAATGCAAGAGTGTTTCTCATCATCTTTGTTCTAGAAACATGCAGAGTTATTACAAGTTTTGAAAGATGCTTTCTTCAAAAGTGCAAATGATATTAAGTTGAAGGATTTGCTCTCTGGATAGTTGGATGGAAGCGCCGTGGCGTGCACCCATTCTAGGGCTAGTGGTAAAGACAACCACACAACTGAACTTCCGCTTCAGATCGCACATACATCACTAGTGTAACTGCATGGGAAAAGATGCTACAGCAAAAATTTAGCCATGCCTTGTTGAAGATAAGGGTTGTGAAGTGTTATTGTTGCTTTTCTGGTTTCTCAGATGGCTTCCTCAGGAAGATTTTCTTGGGAGAGGAGTGTGTTAGCGACGCTGTTGACAGACACCCTCGTGGGAACTGTCCGCAGCAATTTTAGATTTCTCTCCTCTATCTTCAGTCCTCTAGAAGTTAGATTTCTGGTTTAAGCTAGTCATTTTGGTTGTCATTGTGGTAAACAAAGAGAGGGATGTATCTCTGGAGGTAATTAAACCTTAGAAACAGGTGTAATTAATTAGCTAGGGTTTTGGCATGTTTTCCTTCCCCCTGAAGAGAAGGAGCTTGAGGTACTGGGTTGTCCTCAGGAGACTGCAGATGTGATAGTCGTAATCAACTAAAATGAGCTTTGAGAGGACTTCAGAGGCAGGTACAGTGTGCACGGGGTGTATTACACTGCCGGAGGGAACAAGTAAGATATTTCACTCTTCCTGAATTACGCTACATCAAGGCGAAGTCTGAGGCTTTTGCACACCTTGAGGAAATGGTTTGATCCTGCCCACACTTCAAAACTGCTTTTTTTTAACTGTGCTAACGTCTTGGCCTTTCTTGCGCCTGCATGGAAGATTCCCAGACAGCTGTGGGCTCGGGCAGAGCCCAGGGAGAGGGGCGCGCGCACAGCTCAGTCCTGCTGCTGCTGGCCAAGCTGCTTCCTGACTGCTCTGCTCCACACAGACACTTTCTGGACAGAAAAGCTGCGTAACGACTCCAACGCTGATGTGGCCTGGCACAAATCTAACTCTTCCAGTAACTGAAGCAACTGCCTGCTTCCAGAGGTCCAGCCGCCTCCATTTGGTTGTTTTCCTTTCCTTCTTTGACACCGCGTGGGGTGGATCGTCTCATCGTGCCTCCCCTCTGCCCTTCCATCGGAACCAGCTGTGCCCATCGTGCCAGTGCTGCTGCCTTGGGTCCCTCGCCGAGAGGCTGTGATGCCCGTATCAGGCACTTCCCAAAACGTGTTGTCTGTGCAAACACTCAGGCTTGCTTGCTATTATTCTGCAGATGTGAATCTGATGTGTTTGTTCTGCCAGCCGAGATGAGAAGTTGCAGACAGGTTATAGAAAAACACATCTGTGTGAAGGGAATAAATTGTCTAAAACACACTTCAGAAGCAGACTTCCAGGAAAAAACTCTGTGTCAGACTTCTAAGAAGTACTGCTGGAACCGGGTGCTAAGTGCCAGGTCTGAATAGTTTCTAATTAAAACAATCCTTAACATGAAGATTTGGACACACACCTTCTCTCCAGTGCTGCCAACACCACCTCAGTGAGAGCCATCAGACAGGGGGCAGGTTTTCCGACTCTCCGCGTGGCTTGTTGAATGAATATTCAGTATTTAGGCATTAATATGTAGCTTCTGTCGCATGCTGGTACTTCTGCTGCTGCTGTTAAAAATAAGATGTGTTAACATCTTGCAGGAGACCTTTCACACGTCGTTTTGCTGTCACTAGAGGGAGTTTGCAGCAGCTCTTCCCTCGCTGATTTGTTTGGTGGCAGCCCTGCTGCGGGCAGACCTCAGCAGACACAATGTGTTAATAGAAGACAGTAACAGAAGTAGGATGAAAGTCCTCATTTTGTGGTTAAACCCTTGTACATGTTGTCCAAGCCTGACTAACAAAATTCTTCAGCGTCACACTGCTGTAGGCCATTCTCTTTCTGTTGGTAGCACTATAATAGAAAACAGAAATGAACGTTTGGTGACTCAAACCAAAATCAAGGGTAAGAATAAGAAAAGAGACTTAACTGTTTAATACGAAAAATAAAGATGAAAAACCAACATGGACAGATATTCTTCTGTGGTATTTCTAATTTATTGTTACAGGAATATCATCTCAGCCTGAAACAAGCTCCCTCAGGAAGCTGGTTTCATATGGTGGTTTAGATTTAACTATTCATTGTCTAGCACCATTTGAAATCAGTGTTCTTGGAGGAAGAATGCCTGCCTTCATCAGTAGAATGGATCCTTGGAAACCTTGGTGCAAAAGAAGAGGAGGTCAAGATCTTCTTTTCATGCTTCTGCTGTTAAAATTAGCTCCACCACCCAATGAAGCCCCTCAGTAAGCTGGGGCTGCAAAGTCCGTGGCCCCATGTGGGAGAGCAGTGCAGCGTGTGATTCCAGAGTCATGAGCTCTTTTGTAATACTGCAAAAGCATATTTGTAGTATTTGTAGGTGGTGAACCGTAACTTTGGAAACAGAGAAGGTCTTAAAAGACATAAATAACGCAGAAGAGTGTAATAAGGCATTGCAACACAATATTGAAGACGTTGACGTTAATGCACCAGCTGGTAAATCTAGCGCAAACAACTAGATTGTACAGCACGGTTAGGAATAAGGGAAGGAGCTTCATTTTCTCTGCTTCCTTTTCAACTCAAAGCCTGTTCCAGAGTTACGTAGGTCGGGTTTTGTTAGTTCTTTGCTGCCCTTGTAAATACCTTGTGCATGTATCATATAAGATAAACAATAGCATTTAAAACAGGTACTTTTAAATGTAAGTACTGGGAGTTCTAGGTGCTGATTGCATCCCTGCTACGTGTTTGCTTTTTTGCTGTGGCATGTTTGGCAGGTCTGAATATGCTTATTTGTTTTGTGTAACTTCACTCTGCAGTGTTCAGGATGCAAGCTGGTAACAGTAGATGTAGTTAATTGGCCAGTGCTACTGAAATGTGGAGAACTTGAAGTGTTTGAAGATTGCCTTTACAGTATTAAAAAATATGTGTGGCTACTGATTGATTTTGATGATTTTTACCTTCTGAATCATTGTCTCCTCACAGGCTTTGAAATAATGTCTAAAACATTTTTTGTTGAACTACCACAGAGGTAATTCGTTAACGCTTACAGAGTATTTGGGGGTCCCCCAATGTAAAATACTGTCGAGCACGTCACTCTTCATCCTTGCAGATCTCAGTAACCCCTTTAGAGGATGACTGATTTCTTTTGGTGTTCAGAGTCAATAATATTTTCTAGCACCATTTGAAATCGGTTATAGTGATTGGGGAATTTCTCCTTGTGAATTCTATAACAAGAGGCTCCGAAGAGAATCTGTAATGGTATTATCTAGGAACGAAAAAAGGAAAGTGTGTTATTTCAGCGAATGTAATTGCTGAATCCAGAAATTCTATATGCTTTAACTCTGCTGTTGTTAGGTGCTTTCATATAGCCAAAGATTTTTTCCTAGGAGAAAATACAATCTGTCGTAGATAGAGCGTGTAAAGATGTAACATGAGGTCTTGATTAAGGTCGTCTCTGTAAAGATGATACTCAGTTTTAGAAAGCCGCACAGTACTGAGAGCAGAGATAAAGGGAGATGGTTTTCCCAATAAGGATAATCAGTAATGGGCTTAAGAGAAAAGACAAAAAAAATACCCTGTTGGGTTAATGATCTGGCCATGAGGAATGAGGAAATAAAGTCAGTAGCAGGAAGCCTTCCAATCTCCAATTACCATGCTCCGGACATGCTGAAAGCGAGATCTTGTGAGAGATTTCATTGCCAGCCTCAGAGCTTTCTGCATTCTCCTCCCTTGCACTGTTAACAGTGTAAGCCACAAAAAGCCTGAGTCATCTTCTCAAGGATGTTATAATATCTAAGAAGTTTTCTCTGAAAATTCAGGTCTTCGGAGAAACACAGCTGGCCAGAGAGAGGGTCGAGGTGTGGATTGTGTCCCCAGCTGCAGCAGGATCTCGTTGTCCTTGAAGATAAATTCTGAAAAGCGTCCTTCCACCGGCTTGTCATGCTGCATCCTGCTTGGTGGGAGCTAATAACACAGCAAGGCATCCCTCTAGCAGGGGATATTTTCCATAGATGTACTGGTGAAAGCAGCAAGTACTGCTTTTCCGCACTGTTTTCCATGGGGAAACTAAAAAATAGCTGCAGACTATGAACAACTAGCACAGCTTTTGAACATTCAAAGGTGTTTAAAGGTTGTGGTCAGTTGTTGGCAGCAACCTTCTTCCTCCCCTTTTCTTTCTTTTCATCCATATATGCTCTTGTTGCTTTTATTTCTGTTTAAGAAGGGATCAGACAGTAAAAAAAAAACCCAAAAGAGTTTATATGAAAAGTACTTTGCCACTTTATAGTCTCCCATTTCTATCCATTTATGAAATCCACCCTCATGACTTGTCTGTCTTTTAGATTAAGTTCTCAGAAGTAGGTTGTAATGCATTTAGTACAAAAGACTCTAGGTTAGCCCTTATTAATAGAAAAATGATCAAAATGTTGAAATTGTGGAATGACTAGGAGCAGGGTTTTTTTGCAGTATGATGCAGAGAGCTGACACTTGCCACATACGTATTTTAGGGTATTTGACTGATGTTGAGGTTAAAAGCTATACAGAATCAAGTATTGCATGCTGGAAAAGTGTTTCATAGGTAATCACTCTGTTTTAAGTACATCCACTGCTTAAGTAGTTCCCATACGGACCGCTGCATAAATGATTTAATGTGCAAAGTCCTCCAATGAACAGATCAATCTATTTGGAATTTAGCAGCTTGTACCGTGCTTGTCTAGGTGGAATCTAAGTGTCGACAGCTTTACAGTTACAGGGAGCTTGTTAGCACAGAAATGAATCTTAAAGTAAGAATCGATAATAAAGTTGTAAAAAGCGATCTCACAAAACCTGCTAAAGGAGACGATAAAGTTTTAATTGGAGGAGGTTGAGGGGAGACTTTATTGCTCTCTACAACTACATAAGAGGAGGTTGAAGAGAAGTGGGTGTTGGTCTCTTCTCCCAAGTGACAGGTGATAAGACAAGAGGGAATGGCCTCAAGCTGCAGCAGGGCAAGTTTAGATTGGACATCAGGAAAAATTTCTTCACAGAAAGGGTTATCAAGCACTGTCAGAGGCTGCCCAGGTTGGTGGTTGACTCCCCATCCCTGGAGGTGTTTAAAAGACAGGTGTACGAGGTGCTTGGGGACATGATTTAGTAGTGGACAGGTATGGTTGGGTTTGATGATTTTTCAAAAGTCTTTTCCAACCTTACGATTCTCAGAAAAGGTGAGAGTTTTCTAAGGTGTAGTAATTTTCTTGTGTTTGCACCACATACTGAGAAAAACCAGAGCTGCCAAGCGCTTGGATATTGTGAAAGGCTTTCCAGGCTTGAGTGCTGCTGCTGATGTGCCCGTGTGCTTACAGGATTGAATCATGTTCTTTGTTGGATCTCTCCTGCAGCAGCAGGGAAAGAAAGGATGGAGAAACAAAAGAAGATGGGAAAGGATAAAAAGTGTTTCACGAGGACAAAAACATTCCACTGTAAAATACACAGAGGTGTAGAAGAGAGAAGCATGATGGGTTTCTTTTTTTTTTTAATCCTATTTGCTTTTAGCTCTTAGCTTTTTTAACATGAGGAGCTCCTAGCAGGCAGTCTGTGCAGTCACAGCCAGATTCAGATGCAAAACAATTTGTACAAGTTACACAGGTCTCAAAACGCTGATCAGGTACCACAGTATGGAACTTCACTTGTTCCTTTGGAAGTCTGCTCCATCCTTCCATTAGATACCCTGCAGCAATTACAAAGTGCTATGTGCAAGGAGGTTGCTTCGCGGTCAGCAAAGTCTGTCTAGTTGCTGATATTTTGGAATGATGTTAAAATGAAATAAAATCATAGAATCAGCAGGTTGGAAAAGACCCACCGGATCATCGAGTCCAAATAGACACTTGGACTAAGCCAGAGACAGTGCTGGAAATCAAATGCAGCTTTTCCCCCAAACTTTCACTTCTGTACTAACACAAAGGGTCCTTTTGGGGCTGAGGGGGAGAGAATAATGATGTATATTGGGACATGTTTAATACAAAAATACTTAATGTCTTGCAGTGTATCCATTTCAGTTGTCAACATTAACGTGTCTGAAACTTTTGTGATCTTGCATAATAGAATCATAGAATAGTTTGGGTTGGAAGGGACCTTAAAGATTATCCAGTTCAGGCCCCCCTGCCATGGGCAGGGACACCTCCCACTGGATCAGGCTGCCCAAGGCCCCATCCATCGTGGCTTTGAACACCTCTTGGGATGAGGCATCCACAACTTCCCTGGACAACCTGGGTCAGTGTCTCACCACCCTCATGGTGAAGAAATTCCTCCTTATGTCTAGTCTAAATCTGCCCCTCTCCAGTTTATAACCGTTCCCCCTAGTGCTATCGCTACAAGACTTTGTAAAAAATCCCTCCCCAGTGTTCTTGTAGTCCCTTCAGGTACTGGAAGGTCAGTATAAGGTCTCCTTTCTGGAGAACCTGCTGTGGCAGCAGGTGGCTTGACCTCAGTCCTGTCAGGGTCCATAAAACCAGTGTCTTCATGTGTTAAAAAAGCAGGTTTTTAATGTCCATTTGCCATGAAAAAAAAGGATTTGAGTTTGATGTTTTGAAGCCAGCAGTGTTTACATGATTGCTGCAGGGAGATTTTCTCGGGCTCTGCTTTCCAAAGCAATCAACATGTCAAACCATACACGTCTCTGGCTGGATGCCGGTCTGCACAGCCTGACCCTTGCACTCACTTGGAGCGGCACAGCCCAGGATGAGGTGGTCGGGAAGGGGTTTCCAAGCATGGTCTGGAGGAGCCAGCTCTGCTACAGTCTTCCAAGCAACACACGGCAGTGCAGAGCGTAGACATCCACAGGGAGCGTAAGGCATTTTGTTCATGTTCCTCATTTCTTCAGATACCATGACTTTTTGTACTGCTGAAACATTACTGCATGCAGGGGTGTGAACGTAAACCCCAGTAGGATATAGTTATAATTAATGATTACACTTGGAAGGTACTCAAATGCCATCGTGCAGGATAAAACTAAAACAGATTGGCAGTTGTAAAAGCTGTAAATACAGGTGAGTTATTTAATCTTCTCGTAGCCTCCAGAGGACCACAAAATGATTCTCGCAGCTATATTTTGCCATTATTTAATCTTTAGTCTTGCCTGTCCTTACTGTGGAACAAATTTGGATAAGAATGACTTCACAGTCTCCTAAATCACTCTTCATTACTAGGAATGGGATTCCTTGCTGAAAGGTGCCAAAATCGTACAGATTCTGCTCAAAATCACGTTTTGGAAAACTTAGATTTCTCAGGAAATTCATGGAAGTGATCATGGATTCGCAAGCTTTCAGCTAAGCTGTCACATAAAGACTCTTCGTTTCATTTCCAGTGTGATAACTGAAATTACGACTTACGTGTTTATGAAGGAAAGAGAAATTACCTTCAGTGCAAGTAAATCTGCAGATCTTGCCGTGTAAATCAAAATTCCGGTCGGGGAAGTTTTTGAGTGAAATAGTGGTGTAAAAAACCTGCTTTTTAGCCGAGATTAGCCTGGCAATTTTAAGACACTCATGAATAATTTATAAGCCAGCCTTCCCACAGATGAGCAGCAGTACCAGAGCACAGCTATGTTTGTCACCATATTGAGATGTTTTCTGGCAGTCGTGGGATATCTGTGGTGCTCTTGTTCATAATAGAGTTGTTGCTTAGTTTTTAATTTCCCAAATGCAAACAGATCTGAGGAAGCAGATCATTAAAAAAGCTTGGAAGGGACAAGTCGAAAAAATGAAATATTTTTGCGCTGTGTTTTGAGCAAAGCAGATAAATCACCGGTGTCGGAATTAGGCCACCAGCCCAGAAATGGTACTGGGAGGAATAGTCAAAAGATGTATGTTTAAAGCCACAGCAAATGAGAAGGAGCACAGTGAGGAACCTCAGAAGTTGTGAGAACCTGCCCTGCACTCGCTTTTCAATTTTAATGCTCTGTTTTGACACGTTCAATTTCATAATCCGAATCAAACCCGCTTTCTAGCGTGCTGTTTAGTCTATGAAACTGGGACGAGTTAGCTTCACTGTCTCCTGCATTACTTGGGGCTGGGGATGCTTCGTTCCACGCAAAGGTTTTTTGAATAGGAGTAACTTTGAAAAATACAAAAGGACCGGTTTTCACATGGCATTTAACTTACAAAGCTGCTCTCTAAACTAAGTTTGGGTTTGCAGGGTCCTTTGAGCTTTCAAAAGTCACTTCCATAACCTGGGGAGAAAGCCAGAGGACCCCTTGGGATGCCGGGGTGGGTTGGGAGGGCAGAGGTGACCATCCCTGGAGGGTGCTAGGACAAGGGGGTAGCTGTCAGGCTCGTACCCCTAGCGAGGTGCTCCTTGGCTCCCTTTTCTCATTCTGAGCCAGCCCACCAGATGTGAGATGCTGCTTTTGGGCCGGGAAGCAGCAGGAGCTGCGTGGTTTGCTTCAACGGGAGAGGGCGTGGGTGGAGAGAAGCTGGCTTGGATCCCAGAAGTCGTTGCGAAGAGGCTGCTCGTGGGGGAGAGTGAACTCACCACCCACTTTGGATGAAATCATGGAACGGGCAAATTCGAGTAAAGGCTGGTGAGGCGAAGAAGGTGTTAGGTCTAAAAAGAAAGGGGGGGACAAGAGAGGAAGGATGCTGGACCAGCGAGGAGGGCAGTTCCTGTGCTGGTGGGTTCAAGGGGGATTTGGTTTTCACAGGAGCGCATTGTGCTTGGAATGGACACGAAGATGGTATAAGGGGAGGAATTTGTCACAGGAAGGTTTGCTTTAGCAGGACAGAAAAGTAGAACTTTGATACATGACCCTGTTGAGGTAATTTGTTAATGTGTGTCTGAATAAGGGAATGATTGCTCCGAGACAAGATGCTGCTTTCCCAGTCTGACCCCTAACCTGGCTCAGACTGGGAAGATGCGTAGAATTTTTTCACCTTGAGGGTGATGAGGCACTGGCACGGGTTGTCCAGGGAAGTTTTGAATGCCCCACCCCTGGAGGTATTCAAGGCCAGGTAGATGTAGTGGGAGGTGTCCCTGCCCATGGCAGAGGGATCTGAACTGGATGATCTTTAAGGTCCCTTCCAACCCAAACTATTCTCTGATTCTATGATTCCTGGAGCGAGGAGAGGTGGAAATGTTCTCCTCTGGAGCTGGCTTGTTGAAACCAGTATTTTGAAGGGCTGATGGCAAAGAGAGGTTGCACTGTGAGTTTTCTTCCCCAGGACTCTTGCTGTGACCAGCTAGATGGGCACATTAGCTGCATCAGAGAACAGCTGGACCTTCACGTGCAAACCAACAAAGAGAAACTCCAGCCTGGTTGCTTGTTGCACTCTGCTGAGACTAAACATCACCCAGTGTGAACTCTTACGATTTTTTCCATGTATTATTACCTAATTTACAATAAAATGCCCCACTCGAGCAGCTTTTTAATTCAAATGAGAAGACCTCCTGTGTCAATGTTTTCCACCTGCAGATTTTTCCAAACCTTATTGCAGTTCATCCCACATCATTTCTGGAGAACTCAAGCAGGCAAGGAGGCAACTGAAGGATTGAACATGGTCCCTGAGTGCATCAGCATGAGGTTTTATCCAGTGTGCACGCTAAAGACAGCCTTAATCTTCTGGTGAGTTACTGTGTGTCCTTTTTGCTCTTGGAAATGCAATTCAGGACTTCACCGTCATGGTCTGGCTTTGAGGAACAGGCTTCTCAGTGCTCCTCTGTTTGCTCCAGCAGGCAAAAAATGATGTGCAAAGGGCAATTTCCCCTCCATCAACTCCAGCGGGTGCAAAGTTGTAATTGTTTGAGGAGACATGCAGCCAAAAAAAAAAAAAAA
>WAAB01009282.1:150181-163522 GCA_013389865.1 Piaya cayana
AAAACAAAAAAAAAAAAAGAAAAACCATTTCCCTAGCTCATTTTCTTTTCCCAGAAAACCAGATGGATGAATCATTATAACAGCAGCTATGACAAGGGACCAGACAACAGACTGAGCCCAAAGTCGAGGCAAGATGAAAAACCATCCAAGGATTTACCATTCATCCCTCCCACATGTGTTTAAAGAAGCAAGGCTCCACAACTAGGGCATGCTGCTCTCGTGTGGATTTTAACCTTCCTCCCACATCCCAGTATAGCAGTAAGGCCAGTTATTGCAGAGACCGCAGTGTAATAAATCAAATAACACATCAGCAGTGAGATCCACATAACGTGATGATAAGTTCAGTGGTGATCAGAGGGCTGGAGCACCTCTGCTACGAGGAAAGGCTGAGAGTCGGGGTTGTTCAGCCTGAAGAAGAGAAGGCTCCGGGGAGATCTTGCAGTGATTTTCCAGTACGTGAAGGGGCTCCAGGAAAGCTGAGGAGGGACTTTTTACAAGAACCTGGAGTGATAGGATGAGGAGGAATGACCATAGATTGGAAGGGGGGAGATTTAGATTAGACATTAGGAAGAAATTCTTAACAATGAGGATGGTGAGACACTGGCACATGTTGTCCATGGAGGCTGTGGATGCCCCATCCCTGGAAGTGTTCAAGGCAAGGTTGGATGGGGCTTTGAGCAACCTGATCCGGTGGGAGGTGTCCCTGCCCTTGGCAGAGGGCTTGGAACTAGATTATCTTCAGGAACTAGATTAGCCCTTCCAACCTGCACCATTCTGATTTCTGTGCTCACTAAAATCTGATGCTCCTTACGCCAGAGCTAACAGCTTCACTGCTTCATTTGTGAGTACATGCCAGGCTTTCCTCTCCTAGGAGAGAGCTATTTGCAAGATACGTAGATGCACTCTTAATATAGTAGAGCAGTACTACGCATAAATCACTTCAAAATAACATCAAAAGTGACAAGGTTGAAAACATTTAAAAGTTAGGAGACGTCTGTCTTCAGGCTGCCCACAGAACCCCTGTGGGTGCATGTGCTATGCTACAGTCCTTAATTATGTGACTGGAAGTTATTTTTTCCCACAGGACACTGCCCTGCGTCGTACACGTGATGCTGGTGCTCACTTGGTGAACAACCAGATAGCATTTTTTTTTCCCTTCTTCATGCTCATGTCTGCAGCCTCCAAATGCTTTGACTGAAGTGATGACTTGATGACATTTTTTTTTCTAGGAGAGGCTCCATTGTCATTTCTGCTTTACAAACAACCAGAGCACAGAGAAATGAAGGTCAAAGACGCTATTAATTTAGGGTGTCCTATTGGAAATAGCCAGTGCAAGATATTCAGGATTCTTTGTTCAAAGTGAAAATTCCTCTTGTGCCATTCTTTGTTTTTTCTCCAGCCCCCTGCTCCATCTGTTGCCCTCTCCCAACTTCTGCTTGTTGGACACTCTTAATTATGATTTTTAAATTCAAATGCTGCTCTTAGGTTTCGAGTGTTTTGATCACTGGCTGAAAAACTACAGCTGAACTCCACTCTGTGCAGTAAGTGTTCCTTTTTTCTGCAAGGTAAACAAGGAGTCAGGGAAGGTCATGGAAGGTAAAAAGCCACCGGTCTGGGAAGGAATAATAGGATATCATTAAAACCAAAGTACACGTCAGCAATGTGGAGATCTCTTCACCTCTCCTGCCTTCTGTGACTTTCACAAACTGCATCACAGAATGAGGACAGTGCAAAGAAGCTGCATCTCTCAAACAATAAAAATGCTTTTTGCCTCTGCAAGGGACTCACTGCTCGGATCCATCGGTGCCTGAGAAGAGGTGGCTGTGGAAGAATTGTATGTAGAGGAGAGACTTGACCCGCAGGAGGGACATGAATAAAGGATACAGTGCTGAGCAGGGCTGCCAGCCATACCGAGCGTATATTTATTGCGTTGGGAATAGCTTGCACTTGTGGACTTGGTTCAATGCTACTAGAACTCAGAGGGTGAGGGTGCAGTGCTCCTCAGGAGATGTTGCTCAGCCTCTGAAGCCTTCGGGGACTGGCAGTGCCCCAAGCGCAGCCATACTCATTGCTCAAGGACATGACATAGGAGTTTTCAGCACATCCGCATTTTATTTTGTCCCAAGGAGTCCTCTCTCCAGGCAGCCTTTGGGTCCTGTGTTCCCTCTCTCAAAATACCCTTTAGCCTCAGGACCTTGGCTTTGGCAGACAAAATCAGTGGGAAACTGATGTTCCAGGCTGGCATCAGGGAGAGTTCGTTTGGCTACGTTAGCAAGTGGCTTGTGAACATGCAAAGGCTGTGACCCGAGCATAGGACAGGAGCAGAAGAAACGAGCATAGTACCAGTGAGCTGAGACCTTGGAAGACCCCTGGGGGGTGGGTTTGAGTAGGAAGGGGCAGAGAAGGACTTGAGGGCAGCAGGGATGGTGAGTCACCACAGAGCAATGCCTGGATAGCTCCAAAGGGGACCTTCCACACATCTGTCTGGACTGTTCTGCTGCCCCAGAGGATTCTTGCACTCCTCCTTGCTGCTTCATTCACCATTGGAGCTTTGCATAGCTGTTGCTGTTGGAAACATCATCATTTCATAAGCAGACACACAGGAGAGCCCCGATCTGCGGCAACAATGCACAAAAACAGCGTGAGGACGCTTAGAAGCAGGGAGAACAGCTATTTTTAATCAAACTGACGTAGAAATGCTGGGTAAGAGGGACATCTCAAATCTCTCCCACTCAGAGAGGGGCTGTAGTCAGGCTATCAGCCGTGACAGGGCTGGAGCACCTCCCGTATGAGGACAGGCTGAGAGAGTTGGGGTTCAGCCTGGAGAAGAGAAGGCTCTGATGATACCATATAGCAATCTGCCTGTACCTGAAGGGGGTGTACAAGAAAGCTGGAGAGGGACTTTTTATAAAGGGATGTAGCAATAGAACTAGGGGTAATGCCCTTAAATTGGGGGGGGCAGATTTAGACAAGACAGGAGGAGGAAATTCTTCACAATGAGTTGGCGAGGGTGGTGGAAGTGTTGAAGATCAGGTTGGATGGGGCCTTGGGCAGCCTGGTCTGGTGGGAAGTGTCTCTGCCTGTGTCAGGGGGAGCTCCGCCAGGGGAGGTTCAGGCTGGACATACGGAAAAAATTTTTCACAGAAAGGGTCATTGGGCATTGGCAGAGGCTGCCCAGGGAGGGGGTTGAGTCACCTTCCCTGAAGGGGTTTAAGGCACGGGTGGACAAGGTGCTGAGGGACATGGGTTAGTGTTTGATAGGAATGGTTGGACTCAATGATCCAGTGGGTCTCTTCCAACCTGGTTATTCTATGATGTTATGATTTTTAAGTTTCCTTCTAACTCAAACCATTCGATGATTCTATGACTTGGTCTAGCCAAGTCCTAAAACCCCCAAGGATGGAGGGTTCACCACCTTGGGGGAGTGTCCCAGGGCAGCACTACCTTAACAGTAAGAGCCTTTCTGATATCCACCCTGAGCCTCCCAAACCCTGCTTTGCAGCCGGTGCCTTTTGGTAATCTGGCACAATGGAGAGTGCTTGGCTGTATCTCCACGAGCACCTTTTGTGTACCTGTAGCCAGCTCTTAGCTCGCTCATCAGGCTCCTTGGGACAGTGCGGGGCTTTCTCTCCACTATTTGCATCACTTGCCTGTAGCAAAAGCACAGAAACCAGACTTTTAAACCCCGCTCTGCTCTGCCAAAACCAGGGTAGCAGCCGGAGCATCCGTGGGCACACCTGCAGGGATGAGTCACCCAGCCACAAGCTTCTCCCATGGGACTTAGCCCACACTGGTGGCTTTTTGTACATGTGGAGGAGTACAGACAGCAACTTCCACCGCTCTCCAGACCAGACACCTCTAGATTGCTGAACTGGGGTGACATGAAGTCCTCCCAGGTCTCCTGGTAGACTCAGAGAGAGCATCCAGAGCATCGCGTCCTGCCCTCATGACAGGGCTTAGGGGTGGAGGGACACCAGGGCTCAGCCAGTGGAAGAAGTTGGAAATATACTCATATTCATCTTTCTAGAAATCATTGTGCATCACAGTTTATTCACACACATTTTTGCAGGGATGTATCTGATCCAGGTAGGCTCTAGCCCTGCTGGAACCCACTTGCTCCTTTGTGACCAGGCAGTGACAGACCACAGTCAACTTCCCACTGATGTCCTGGTGGTGGCATCACATGTAGCATAAAATCCCCAGTTCAACTGTCACCTTCATTTTTTTTGACCAAGTTTGACATAACTTTAAGAAGATCTCTGAAGCATCAGCTTGAAAAATGAGTGTGAAGCAGTGAAGTTGGCAGCAAGATGACAGCTGTCACCATTGCCATTGTCTGGAAGGACAGGTAACAGGGAGATCATCGGTGATTCCTTGTCTGACCCCTTCCTCTGAGCTTCATGCTGGCCATGTAATTGTTGCTTATTAATTTTTTCACTTTTAATTTCACAATGAATATGAACGGGGCGAGCCCAGATGCAAATAGGAACTGAGGCGCTTTTGCAGGGACCCCAAGGGAGGCTCCGATCACCCCACACTGAGTCATCACCAGCCCCCAGGAGCCCCAAATTGGGGCCAGGAGGGCATGAAGGGGGTGACAATGCAGAACTGCCTATTAAAAAGGGGCCCCAGTTTCTTGGTTTGGCAAGGATAGAAAAATAAAAGTTAATGCTGCAACCTAGTGGAGAAAAAACAGCTGTGCAGGTTTGCATCAGAGAAAGTTCAGACCTGGTGAGAGCAGAGAGTGATGTAAATTGTGCATCGTAGTGGACTGGACTGCCACACGACAAGGTGATGTAGCTTATTTTTACAGGATCGCAAATCTGAGCATTTTCTGTGACATATTTAGGTTTCTGGAAGGTGCTTGGCTTAGTCCTAAATGGTGTTCTCTTGAAATGGCTGTGAACATCCCTATGGCCCATGTTAAACCCAGAAAAACACAGGTGTGACTGCAAACAGCCTGTGAGGGATCAAGGCTTCCAGCCTTTTCATACAGCTCCAGAAGGAACTGGAATCACCACAGAGCCTGTTTATAGGGCAAAATGGAGTAAAAAAAATACAAGATATTGAATCATGAAATTATTTGAGTTGGAAAGGACCTTAAAAATCATTCAGTTCCACTCTTCCTGCCGTGGGCAGGGACACCTCCCACTGGATCAGGTTGATCAAAGCCCCATCCAACATGGCCTTGAACACCTCCAGGGAGAGGGCATCCACGACTTCCCTGGGCAACCTGGGCCAGGGTCTCACCACCCTCACCGTGAAGAATTTCTTCCTAATGTCTAGTCTAAGTCTTCCCCCATCTGTTAGTATGGGTGAGGTGCATTGTGTGGTGCCTGCAGCTGCATAACCCTGAGCTTTGCAGGGCTGCAAAACTGATGGGGTGGCACAGTCTGAGACTGTGCTCAGGTTTGGGGTCCACAGAGCAAAAAGGAGACTGGGAGGGAGGAAGGAAGCCAACTATAGCCTGGGCTGCATCAAAAGAAGTGTGACTGCCCCCCTGCTCAGCTCTGATGAGGCCTCACCTGGGGTCCTGCGTTCAGTTCTGGAGTCCTCAGCACGGGAAGGACATGGATCTGTTAGAGTGAGTCCAGAGGAGAACACAAAGATGGTCTGAAGGCTGGAGCACCTCTGCTATGAGGACAGGCTGAGAAAGTTGGGGTTCAATCTGGAGAAGAGAAGGCTCCAGGGAGACCTTGGAGCAGCCTTCTAGTACCTGAAGGGGCTACAGGAAATCTGGGGAAGGACTCTTCTTCACGGAGTGCAGGAATAGGATGAGGGAAAATGATTTTAAGCTGAAAGAAGGGATATTTAGATTAGATGTTGGGAAGAAATTAATTACAGGAGGGTGGTGAGGCTTTGGCATAGGTTGCCCAGAGAAGTCGTGGATGCCTTATCCCTAGAGGTGTTCAAGGCCAGGTTGGATAAGATTTGAACAGCCTGACCTAGCAGAAGGTGTCCCTGCCCATGGCTTGGGGGTGGAACTGGGTGGGCTTTAAGGTCTCTTCCAACCCAAACCATTCTATGATTCTGTTATGAAAATGGGAAGGCTTTGAAAAGAGAACCCCAAGAAGAAAAGATGGAAAAAACATCTCTTGGAAGGGTTAAACCTGAGCTCACTGTGGTAGCCAAGCAAGGAGGGTTGATCTCTGCCCACCACTAACTGTGTCCCATATCCAAGTCCCTCCAGGGGCGCCATTCCTGGACTTGGCTCCTGTGGGTTAATGTTCCACAGAGCACCCAGTGACTGAGCTCGCTGAACCCCCTGCATGAGTTTATACGTCTGGAAAGGTTTGACATGGGAGAGGGTATTGGGCTTTAAGAGGTCCCCAGCCCTGCTTAGGTCATGGCTATCAGCTTGGCCAGCATCACCCTCACATCGAGGGCATCTGCAGAACTGAGACGCCTCTGGGATTAAATAACAGCTGAGCTGTGGATTTACAGACCCACATTTTGGCTTTAGGCGCTGCAGTTGGCATCGAGCAGCCTGGATTCTACCACCCCCACCCCTGTCTCTGTGACTTACACCAGTTTCACCAACTCGAACACAGCAGCTTCTCTGAATCTAACGGGATCCTTCCTGGAGCCTGTCGAAGCCACCCTGGTACCCAGGAAAACTTGTGTACGCAGTGCCAGGTCTGTTAAATCGCTGCTACTGGCTTTTATCTCTTCTGAATGTGGAGATAAAGGAAATAATAAAAAGGAAAGGGAGGCTATTGAGTGCTAACCCATGGATGAATACTTTGCAGATGAGCTTGAATCCAGGATTCTGTGTCCTCAGCCTGGATTTCACTGGAACAGGCTGCCCAGGGAGGTGGTTGAGTCCCCATCCCTGGAGGTGTTTATAAGGTGGATAGATGAGGTGCTTAGGGACATGATTTAGTAGTAGACAGGTAAGGTTGGAGCTGATAGTATCAAAGATCTTTTCCAACCTTATGATTTCTTGATTGGGGAGCCAGTGGCGCCCCTCAAACATGATACCTGAAGGCCAGCGGCACCTGGTCCTGGAACCCTGCTTATGCCATGTTGTTCTTCAGTTCCTCCATTCCTTACACAGTTTTGTTCTGTGTAAAGCCTCTCCTATACTCCTGCTAGCCTCTGGCCTGTCTTTATTGTTCACAGGGCACATTTGTCTCATTAAAATATAGCCAAGCACTGCATAGAGGAGAAAGCAGGGGAGGAAGGTGAAGGAATATAGGCAGGAGTAGCAGCTGAGGAGGAGGAGGGATGTGGTGCTGGGGGAGCAGAGAGGAACAAGCCAGTTCGAGGCAGCTGTGAGGAGGCTGACAGCTGGAAGCCAAGAATAAAACTCGATGGTGAATCAATTTGCTCTGAGGAATAGGTAAATCGGAGGAAACAGAAAAAAAAGGGGGGAGGACAGGGCAGCTGATGAACTGAATATGCAGAAAATCCACAGACCAATGAATCACCTCCCTGAAAAGCCCCTTTTTCCCGAAACAAGGCAGTGATGAAGCAGCAAATTAAGTAAAGACAGAAACAATCAATTATGTGGCAAAGAGAAGTCGTCTCCTGCTGAATGAATATGCAGAAGTGGTCGATCAGAAGGCAGGGACTCAATCTGAACAAACAGATAAATCACTGGTGAGCAAGCTGTGGTGGTGGGGCCCAGCTATGAGAGGCAGTGGAGGCAAATGGCTCATGGAAAGGCACCAAGCAAAGGTTCTGCAGGGCTTCCACGGGGACATGGAGCATCTGGAGAGGTTCCCTCCAAATCTGGGTGCCTGTCCGCAAGTGACGGGAGGACAAGGAGTTTCAGGCAAGGAAAAGTGGGCTGGAGATATTGAGCTGTCCTAGAGGAGCTGGTGTTGGGACATTTCCCTGTGATGGGTGGTGGGTCCCACAGACCATAAACCCTAAAGAACATTTTGTGGGGCATAGGATGAGGCACGCTTAGAGCCACACAGGGCAAGTGGACATTTGGTATCATGGTTTAGGTGGCAGAATGACCTTGGAGGAGGACTAAAATTGAATTAGAAGTACATTCAGAGCTCCTTGAGGAGCAGTCTAGATGTTAGGGCTGTGAATACATAATGTAAAGTGATCGGGGGAGCTGAGATTAAGTGTGGAAAGAGAGGTTTCTTGAGGAAAATACTTCAAGCACATAAGCTTCAGGGTAAAATAAATCTGCAGAGAGATACTGGAGAGATTGTGTCTTGCAGAAAGCACAGAGCAGAGCCCTTTGTTATTAGACCAAGGCTGCTTTTGGCCGCCATAGGAGAGACCTTACCTAGAGAAAACAAAAAACCCCAGTTATTTAGAAATGATGGGTTTGCATTTTCCCTCAAAAAGAAGAGGGAATTTGGGAACGCTTCTTCCCAGCTGAGTGTTCCAGCCACTAGACTGGAATTACATCTCTGTCCCTGCTTTATCCTATCCCATCTCCTTGTAGCTGCCCTGTAGTATCATTTTAGGAAAAAGAACTGTGGGCAGAAATGGCTGAAGGATGTTATTTGGAGGTGGCTCATATGAGCAGCCTGATCACAGAATCACAGAATCACAGAATCACCGGGTTGGAAGAGACCCACTGGATCATCGAGTCCAACCACTCCCACAAAACACTAAACCATGTCCCTCAGGACCTCGTCTACTCATGCCTTAAACACCTCCAGGGAAGGCGAATCAACCACCTCCCTGGGCAGCATATTCCAGTGCCTAATGACCCTTTCCGTAAAAAACTTCTTCCTAATATCCAACCTAAACCTCCCCTGGCGGAGCTTGAGGCCATTCCCCCTTGTCCTGTCCCCTGACACCTGGGAGAAGAGGCCAGCTCCCTCCTCTCTACAACCTCCCTTCAGGTATTTGTAGAGAGCAATGAGGTCTCCCCTCAGCCTCCTCTTCTCCAGGCTAAACAGCCCCAGCTCTCTCAGCCACTCCTCATAAGGCCTGTTCTCGAGCCCCTTCACCAGTTTCGTTGCTCTTCTCTGGACACTCCATGATCCATGAGGAGGTGTCCCTGCCCATGGTGTGGAACTGGATGATCTTAAACGTCCCTTCCAACTCAAACCATTCTATGATTCTATGATACGTGTGTATGAAGGGGTCACATCTCCCATCAACTGTCTCCTGTCCCACTGCCCTCAACATCCACATTTCCTGGTTCATCTCCCCAAGGGACACAAGCATCCTGGCGCTGTGCTGGAGGAGACACTGCCCATGGGCAGGCACACGCAGAGAGCTTCGACAGAGAAATGAAGATTATTTGTGTATACCCAGAACCCCTCATGCTAAGCTCTGCACAACTAAGTGGGGATGGAGGTTCTTCCATCCAAAATCCCTGGGGCATGCAATAAGAGCTCCAAGCCCACCAGCCACATGTCCAGAGGACAGAGGGAAGAACAGTCCTCTCTGGAGATGGAAGAGCTGTGCCACAGCCACTGCTTCTGCTGATGTGAGGCCCCCTTGTCACTAGAGGGAAGCAGAAGCATGTGCGCAGAGCTGGTGCAGCACCACTGGCATCACCAGGGCTGCGCTGGGTGTGGGGACAGTGGGCAGAAGCACCCACCCAGGCAATCTTTGCTGAAGAAAGGGAGCAACTTCCTCACCTTGGGCTAGTCAGAGCTCCAGCAAAGGGTGATGGATGGAAGTTGCAGGGAGAGAGAGTGGCTGAAGTGATGGTGGGACACATTGACCAGTTATTCCTCTTTAAATGGCCTCAAGCTCTGCCAGGGAAGGTTTAAGCTGAACATTAGGAAAAAAAATTTCACAGAAAGGGTCAGTGGGGACTGAAGCAGGCTGCCCAGGGAGGTGGTTGAGTCACCTTCCCTGGAGGTGTTTAAGGGATGGGTGGATGAGGCACTGAGGGGCATGGTTTAGTGATTGATAGGAATGGTTGGACTCCATGATCCAATGGGTCTTTTCCAATGTGGTGATTCTATGATTCTAAACACATGGCTGGTCCCATGTCCCCTTTCTGCAGTGCCTTTCACACATGTTGAACTCACATTGGCACTGGAGGATGAAGTGGGGTTCAAGGACATCCAGTAGTGCAGGATCCTGTCCAGCTGGGTTAGCTGGGGACTTGAGTACCAGTGATTCTGCACAGGAGGTGCCCAACAGGACAGCGTGTGCTTATCAGGTGGAGCATCTCTCTGCCACCACCCTGCCTGGAGCACAGCTCTTCTGGGATGTTGTAACTGGGGGGACTGGATGTGTGAGCATGTAGGTGGGTGGCGGGGGAAGCACAAGGTAACAGAAAGGGGACAGGATCACGAATCATCCTTGGAAGGATGGCCATGGTGTCTGTGCTCACGTTGGCAGTGCTGCTGGTCAGTGCACCCCGGAGAGGGTGGAGGACACGCTTACAGAAACCACACCACCCATGGAGAAGGCTGGTCTCCAGCCAGCTGCTCTGGGACCTGAAGGTATTCTTCTCTATGAAGATGAGCAACCAAAAAGTCATTTCCTGCTTCAGCCCTGCAGATGTGGAGGATTCCCCTCCTCTCCCTGTGTACTGGGCTTGTCTTCACTTACACACGAGCTCTCCCATGGGGCTGGCTTGGCCGCAGCCCACCTTTAAGCTCAGCCACATTTCTGGGAAGATATGCTTGTCATCTTCTCTGTTTGTCAGCTACAGAACAGGATTTCCTGGTGTGGGGGCAGCCTGATCCAGTGGGATCTATGGCAGTGGGGGTTGGAATTAGATGATCTTTAAGGTCCCTTCCAACTCAAACCATTCTATGATTGGAAATCAATGCGTCCTACAAATTTCTCCAGTTGTCCACTGCTTCTGAGAGGTTTTTGACATGAATCCAGTCTATTCACCAGTGGCCAGATGTTCAGTGCAATAACAAATCTTGTTGACGGAGCTCTGCCCATGTCAGTACAAGCCTCAATCTTTGCAGTTCTCCCATAGCAGGTCGAGCAGCCAGGAAATGCCAGGGCTTGCTGCTTTGGCTGGCAGGAGACCATAGCTTACTGCCAACCTGACAGAGCAGAGGTAAATTGGCTGGTTTTTTTTCATTCCCATCTCTCCTGCAGGGAATTTTCAGGGCATTTTGTTAGCTAGATCATGCCAGAAGAGCTCAGTCACAGGAAATTGCAATGATCCCTTTGCAGGGAACAGGGCAGAAGGATGCACATGGTGGCTCTGGGTTTCACAGGGAAGGCAGGATGTCAGCAGAAGACACTAGACAACAACCAATATCATCTTGAATGATCAGAAATGATGTTTCTCAGATAAGAGAAGGAGCACATTTCCTCTGGTCCCAGCACATTGCACATCAGCCATTGCCCAGAGCTGTATAAGCCATGGGGCAGTTGCAGCCGAAGACGCATCTTGAAGGCATCTCCATGGGGAGCCACCAGTGGGACTATTTATTCCCTTTCATGGTTCCCGGGCTGTCAGGTTAAATACTCAATGGAAACCTTACAACAACAGAAACCTTAACTCTATCATGGTGTGAAATAAATAACTGTGGTTTGGAGTTTTGTACCTTCAGATCTTTCTCTTGTTGGTGGTTGCTGGTGGTTGTTCAGATCGTTATTAGGTGCAAAGAGTGAAGCAGAGCCATGCAGTGCTGGGATCAGGAGCTGTGGTTATTTTTTGGTCTGAAGGTGGTGATGCTGCAGATGGGAAGATCTGGAAGATACCCCAGGCACTTCTAGCCCAAGGTGAGGAATTTGCATCAAACACCCAAACTGGTCTTTTCTAGTGGCTCTTTCAAATGTGTAACCAAAGCTGAGATAGTTGGGAGAGCAGCTAAGCATGGAGAGGAAGGAATGTCACCAACAAAGGGGGTGAGATAGCAGGTTCATGGTACATAAAACATCATTACCATGGGAAAATAGGTCTCTGCCTGCTTAGTGTAGTGATAATAGTTTTAAGACAAGATTTAGATTAGATATTAAGAATTTTTTTCCTGTGAAGGTGGTGAGGCACTTGGTGCAGGTTGCCCAGAGAAATCATGGATCTCTGGAAATGTTCAAGGCTAGGTTGGACGAGACTTTGAGCAACCTTATCCAGTGGAAGGTGGGGTAGAACTGGATGATCTTTAAGATTCCTTCCAACCCAGACCGTTGCATGATACTATTAAATGCTGTTTGGGAAGCAGCAGATAAAATCTTAGCTGTTGTTAGATCTTCAGCTCAACAGCTAAAACTTAACTGCAAACAGTAGTAGTTTGGGTGAGGAAGGGGAGACATCGAGGCAAAACGACTTGCCCAGGAGGACAGAGAAGAGGCAAAATAATCACTTGAAGAAAAAAAATAGCATATGTTGTTTCTGAGAAGTGGAGCTCCCTGTAACTCTGGAGGGTGTTATTGCCCTCTGGAGCAGCAGCAGGCCAGACTACAGGCACAGAAAAGGTGCGATATTGCGATGACTCTGATGGTGACTGCAGAGCAAAGAAGTAGCGCTAATGAATACCTTGTTTTTAAAAAAGGAACTTTCTTTTCTCCCCATTACCGAGAACTTCCTGCAGCAAAAACAAGTGCAGCTGCTGTGTTGGGGTTTGGGTTTTTTTTTTTCAGAAAGAGGCATCTGAACAATTTTCTTCTTTGAGGATGAGCTGGTTGAAAACTGGTTCTGTGGTACCGTACTGTACCAACAAGCTCCTGTGTGAGGAGCATGTCACAAGGACAGCGTCACCCTGGCTAACAGACCCAAGTTACCACCCAAACCCAACCCTTGAAGTCCCTTAGTTCCCGCACTGAGTAACCCACGGGGTCTGCAGCACTGCTGTTGGAAAGGTCTTTGTTGTGCTTGGTCTTCTGGTTGCCGCCAGAGAAGATTTAAGGACACAAATGTCAGAGAACACCTTTGCTTTCTACTCCAAGCTAAAAGCCCTATTGGTCCATCTCAGTATGAGAATGGTTGTCTGCAGGTAACGGGAGGGACAAAGGCCTGCTAAACAGGTAGCTCCACACCTCACTGGATTCAGGAGAAGCCACATGAGTGTGATTTAACTGCATATATATAGGTGTCTTGTGCCATTTTACATGCTTCTGGTCTCCATCTGCCAGTAGTTGTAGCCTCACACCAGAGTTGTATCTGCTGGGCTTGTGTGAGCGTCTCAGGTGGCCCGTGGCACCTCAGGTAACTCTGGACACCTGTATGTGGTCAGCTGTGCCCTTGGGTTTTGCCAGCTGAATCACATCCACTGCCCAGATCTTACCGGGGCATGATGGGAACTCAGACACTTGATTTATGTGGAGACACCTTTGTATGGACACAGAATGGGTTTTAATCCCCAGTTAAGACCCAACTTTAACACCTTTATTCATGAGGAAAGGCATTTCAGACATCCAGCCTCCTTGCTCCACCTTCATTTCCGTTGTTCCAGCACAGATATTCACCTTTCCCATTCTCTGTCCTCTTCTGCT
>WAAB01009283.1:0-67474 GCA_013389865.1 Piaya cayana
TTCTGTGATTCTGTGAGTCTTAATAAGACACATATTCCTCTTTTTGTGGTTGAGAAGAAGGTAAGCAACATGTCTTGTCAACTTAGAACATTCACTGGACAATAAGTCCTAGGGGAATTACTGCTTTGGCACTGCTGTCTCCACTGAGAAATAAAGATGAGCAGAAGTTCACACAAAACTTCACTGTATGATGTTTTGAGCAACTAAATCTCAAAAGGTCTGACAAACACTCCTAGGTGAGCTACAATGGGTGACCATAGCACCAACTCAGAGACACGCTGAGCTGTTCCGTGTCATTTTCTGAGGTACATCGGACTGCAAGAGGGCAATTCCTGTAACAATATGAACAATGATTAATTAGATCCTTCAGACTGGCTATTTCAAACCAACATAAGAATTTCCAACAGTTTTTTTAGCTACAGATAGCTACAGAATAATAAAAAAAATATTTTAAATGCTTCTTTCCCATTACATGTGTATTTTTCTAGAGCACTTCTACTGAAATCCACTAAAATCCACTACTCCTTGTTTATACTGCTGGGATCAAAATCTAGTCCCCCTCAATAAGGAGGGTCCATTAAAGCATGTAAGATCCAGCAATGCAAAGGTATTAATGTAAATAAGTCCTTATTAACAGCATTTTGTAGCTTTCCAAAGACCTGAAAGAAGACCAGAGCTGCCCAGACCTGCACAAGAAGCCAAGCTCATGGTCCTGTCTTGTCTCAAAGTCTATTGCTTCTCCCTAATAGAGCATCCATGTTCTCACTTAGAATAAAGTTACCTGCAGGCAAATCACTCTCTGCTTAGTCTAATGGACCAATTTCTGATTTGATTTCTGAGCATATAAATTTTGGTCTCACTTTTCTGATAACACAAGGCATTTTGGTGTAAGAAATTTCAGTCTACAACCTGAAAATCCTGAATAATTTCTTCATTCGTAGGGGGGATGGGACTGGTGAATCCTCCAGTTTATTATTTGCATGAAAACAGTGTACCAAAACGCACAGAAACCTTACTGCAGTTGTCAGCAGCTTATCCACACAGACCTTTCCAGGATAAATTTCAAAATGGAACATGCAACACACTGGCGTCATCCATCTACAGCCTGGTTCTGCTGTCGGCATTGCGCAGTCAGCTGAGGAGCAATAATGGGTCCAAAGTGTAATGGCTTGGTTCAGGGTACAAAGGAGGAAAAAAAGTGAAGACTGAAAAAATTTATGTGAACTTCTCTGTTGAGCCTCTGCTAAAAAATGTTGGGTTTTTTAACCACCACTTTTTGCAAAATACTCTTACTGCAAACATGGCACAAACTTTATTCTTTAAAAGCTTCTAATGAAGCAGTTTCAGTAATACAACAGAACAACACAGGAAGGGAAAGCATTTACTTTGTTTTTTCTGTCCCCTCCTCTGTCTCTTTGCTCTGGTGACTGACACTCTACAAGCATGTAGAAGGAGAACCACCATCCTAGCTAATACGAATGCTGAGCTTTCTAAGAAGTACAGTCACTGTTGTTTTCCCCTGCAAAAGGCCTATATACATGTAAGAAGACAGGATTTGATATCTACTGCTGATTCAGTAAGAAAAATGTCACACAAAGAAGAGACAAGAAATTCAGCAGACAGCTATCAGGGGGTGCAGAGGCCATCCAACGATACCTCTGTAAAGTGTTACTGTTTACCCAGGATGGACAGCCATTGTTTGAAACTTGTGGGTTTTAAAGCCATGGCTTGCTTTGCTTTCTGCATTTCTCTGTTTGCTGACCTTGAGGCTGGAGAAGGGCAGAGCAATTAGCCACTATTCCACTCTGTGGTATTTGACCTCGTAAGTAGTAAGTGAAAATCAGTTCTTAAAAAGGTACCTGGGGTGGGACTGGAGGGAAAGGAAAATGCATTAGCAGAGTGCTCAAGAGTTTGGCAACTGATATATCAATCAGAGGTAAATTCAAAGGCAGATGTTTAAAGACTAAAATAACTGAAGTGATTAAGGCCTGAATTTTTGGCATTTAGCATAAGGCAAATGCATGAAAAAACTTATACAAGCAGTCTACAAGTTATTATCATTGGAAAGGAAACCCAGCCAGTTCATGATAGCATTTGCTAGCCCTCAAATCATGTGGTGAGTCTCAGTCCAGCTTCTAGTCCACCAAGGTCTCCCTTGCAAGACACCTTCACAGTCAGTGATGCTGAAATGAGAGGGCCATTCCCTGTTACAGTGCCTCTTTCACAGGATGAATTTTGACAATACAGATCTGCCCCTATGTGCTGTCATGGAGGAGAGCACTGCAAGTTCATAAAGGCACCTTGTGAACTGCGGAGACTGGTCTTGTTGACACCTGTCCCTCCAAAATCTCACTCTCACTGAGCTATTTTCAAGCATATTTAAAATTCCCTTTCATGTAATTGGCAATTTCCCTTCCCTCCCTCCTACTGGTTAGGTTAAAAGGGGCAGGAGGTCCTTCTCCATATTGATTTGTTTTCCTGACCTTTCAGATACATGCAGAGAAGATCAGCAAAACAGCACTGGAAAAAAAGGAGCAGAACAAAAGCACAGTGCTTGCTCTCATTTACAGAAGTAAGAGAAACATGAGACTAAGCAGTGAGTAGAAAATAAACTGTCCACTGAGAAAAAGAAAGAAGCTGCATGTACAGAGAAGGAACTGTGTGGAGTACCGCTATGCACTGCAGCACTGATGGAAGAGGCTATAAAAACTGTCAGCCTTCAGAGACCAGTTATGTTTTAGGGTTTTTTTTCTTTATTTTTTTTTAATGAAGAAGTATGATTTAAATAGATAAATCTCATTTTCAAATAAAAGGAAATCAGATAAATTAGTTTTAATCCTTGATATTTACATCCTGATATTAAATCGTTCCCCACTACTGTGCACTGTGTGTGGTACCGTTATATGCCCTGTGGATTTGGTTAGACATAAAGCAGATGCCCTGATCACTAAAGCTCCCCTGACATTTTCTTGTGAGTGCATCATGGTGGCCTGACCAAATTCTAAACTGGGTAATAACATTTTTTTTCTTGCTTAATTCCTCCCATGCATTCAATAAGATCTGATATTCATCTTCCCTCCCATATCTTGTAGCACTGCTTTGCCTTGCTGTACCCCACACTAAAAGCAGACATAGTACAGCGCAAATGAAGTGATTGTTACAAAGCCTTTACCAACCTCACAGGGACTTGGTGAGGATTAATTCATTGCTTATTCAGAGTTTTCATATCCTAAGATTAAAAATAGTATAATCATAATAAAACCCGATTACTGCATTATCAGAATCAGTCACTAAAATCCCCAGTAAAGACAATACTAAAAAAAATTTCAGGACTGTATTTCAATCCCACCCCTGCTGGGAAACACAAAAAAATTAACCCAGACTAACTTTTACTGTCAGTAAGTTATATCTCATTAAAGGTCTGTATGACATTCTCTTTCATAATTACGCTGAAACAAATTAGGATCATTTTAATTCTAAAGAGAAGAATCTAAGGAATCCATCCTTTTATGTGCCACTGATAATCCACTTTTAATTTACACATTTAGTTAACTCAAATTAAGTTTTCCTCCACGACTCTGCATAAGCAGATCCTCTCTCTGAAACAACCACCTCCCACTGCAGATTCTCAGCAGCAGCTTTCATAATTTCAGTAACCTTGTGGATTTCTGTGGTTGGACATGGGTGATCGTTTCTTCAAAGCCTTAGATCTCTGGGATTCAGATATGAGCACCAAAGATGTGAGGCAGAGGAGATTCCCATGGCCTCTTGCTTGAGGTGCGACCCGAGGTTTCTCCAAACCAGACTGCAGACGCAGTAACTCTTGAGAGCTGTCAAACAGCCAAGAGTACATGGGTTGTGGGTCCTCCAGTGATATTCCCTCTCACACCCTTGGTAAGAGACATCAGTCACTCCATGCAAAATTTACCTCTTTGGCTGCAATGTTCATCCTAAAGGAATCCTTCATGGAGGACTTGTGTTCATATTGCCAGAATGAGATTTAGTATAGTGACTTCTACATCTGATTTTTGTACCATGAGTACCACTCTCACCCAGCTCCCACTCTCAGTCAGGTCTTCGGGACCTCACTGGTGGCATAATTTCATTGTTTTAGAGAAAGAAATACTCTGACAAGTTTCAAACCTTCTGAAAGATGGTACTCACCCACTCTGCTATTGCACCAAAACTAGAGAGGTCTGCTCAAAGACATCAGCACAAGGGTAAAGAGCCCACAAATGGGAAACTGAAGCAGAAGACCTTCACACATAGAGAGCAAATACTCTATTCAAAACAGCCAAAACAATCCTTTCCTTGTGCCCTAAGGCATCTAAATTCTCTTTCAGAGTGACATTCTTTTAAAAGAAGAGTAATCAAATATAAATGCTTTTCAGCACTGAAGCTGATGCCTGCACCCATGATGTAGAGGGGCAAATGCACCTGTGAAGAAAATGCCTTTGTTCCTTTCCAGCTGATAACAGGGCAATGTGCTCTAGATGGCTGCAACTCCTCTAGCTGAATGTAAAGATGGTGCCCTAAAAAAAAACGAAACCAACACTGCTTTTGTGTGCAGTTAAATCTGGCTTGCCACAGGGGATTCATTTAAAATATGGGGGGTCCTGAGGCTACATTCCACTGATGTATTTTGAAGTTAGGACAGATCTATTCATTGCTAAATGAACCTTTACAAATATGTTAGCATACCCTGCATAAGTCGTGGGAGGTGTTTAGGAGACTAGAGAGGAGCATTCATTAGAGCCACTCAGCTGTGAGGAACTGAAGCACCAATGCATTCTGCTGAAAGAGGAACAAACACACTGCTCAGAGGAGGTTTGCAGATACGTACACCATTATGAAGTGTTGCTGCAGTGTTATTTCCTTTTCAGCTTGTTTGTTCTAGCTTTCATTGTGTTTTCTCCTTCTGTTCCTCACCCTCACTATTTCCAATTGCTCCTCTGCTTTTACTTTACTGTCTTCCCTCTCTCCTTCCTACTTCCAGCTGCAAGGCCACTCTTCCTCACACATCTGAGCAATCCTAGCAAGACAACAGCAGCTGCTCTGACACTTGACTAGTTCTATAGCCCTCCCTGGCAGGACCTGAACGCTCTCAGACACACAGGCCTGGGTGCATGCCAGCATCAACACATTACCTGAATCTTGCATTGCTGGCTGGTCACTGTAAGACCTCCATTTTTCTTCTCCCAGGACAGAAAAAGAAGTCCTTCGGGGTGACTCATCCCATTCTCATCACCTTCTAGAGATGTCTCACTTGCACTGTCTTAGGTTATATGCTTAGGTGATGCGCTTGGACCAGGCACCTCAATTAGATTTCCCTCTGTCTCAGGATAGCTGGATTGAATTTGGGCTTCATATCCTGCCAGCCTGATATACCCTTTGCAGTAGGCTTGTAGGTGATGTATTAATTTGCCAACTGAGGCTAAGGATAAATATTAAATCTGGATTTACCGAAGTTGCATGCATGCAGTCTACACTGAGTTCAGTCTTAGATTTCTAACTATTGAGAAGCTCAAAGCCACCATCAGCCGTACAAACAATCTATGAATTCATAATATATGAATTTTAGAGGATGGGGAACAATTACTGTACAATGCTGCACATGTATTATTCAAGCTCTTGAAACCACCCAGCTGGCAAGACAACAAAAGAACAAACATTTTGCAATAAATTTCATTTTAATTGAAAGACCAAAGAGTCACATGTGTCTCTCCTTTTAGCTTTAAGGACAGCAATAAAACTAATGTCATTTTCAGAACCACTACTATTAAAAGAGGGGTGAGCGAGGCCTTTGCTTTTGATCAGAGACATACTCACATATTCACATCTATGCTACTCTGTCATTAAACAGGAAAGTCCATTTTGGTCAGAAGATGATGCTGTATAACCTGCCTTTTATGGATTATATGGCCTGTCACCTCAAATGTTAACCTAGATATTACCAGCGAAGGAATAAACACAAGAAAAATCTGGTTCTGTAAACTCAGTCCACATTGATGACACCACTATACAAAGTCAGTGCTGAGAGGGAAGGCCTTTGGTTTGTTATCCTTAGCATAAGAAATAGCTCAACAACTAAATCAACTTAGATCCTGCGCTTTAGAGGCAAGTGCACGTATGGCTGTCTTCAGAATAAACTCATGCACTAAGCAAGATATTGGGATGACAACATTCCCTTTTTTTTTTCCTTTCTTGGTTTAACAAATCACTAGAGGCAGTTTTGCATGGTTCCTGTCTCAAGTTTTACACAATTTGAGGCTGAAGTCCCATAGTGACCAAAACCACTGGTACAGCCTATTCCAAGCACACATATTTATGTGGACAAAGCTTATGAGATCAGAAAGAGATACTTGGGTGAAGTCAGCCATTAGCTAACCAGCTGCTGCAACCCTCAGTGTGTAAAACCATATGCTATACACTTCACCTTCCTCATGCATTCTCTTAGAGCGACCTGCTGCTATTAATAGCCCACTAACATCAGAGTCCAGCACAACTATTACACGATAAATAATTTGCTCCTTTTTGGAAAAGGCAGGCAACTACAGCATTTCTCTGCCTGGCTTGCTCACTATGTTGTACTCTATCCATGTAAAGCCAAATTTGCAGCCCCCCTCATAGATTTAGAAGGGTGTGCAGTAGATGAATTAGGTAGAAGTAAAATACAGATTCTCTGTACCTGGATGGCTGTAGTAGATACAGAGCTCCTCTGTGACACTGCAAGAGCCTAAGACTTTCATGCCTGCTACAAACCTATATTCTCCATGTCAGCAGCTCCTGGGAAACTGCTCCCCTAAAGAAAGGAAAGGGGTACTCCCAGAAGAAATGAGCTCCATCTGCTTGCCAGGACAACAGGATATGCTTGATTAGACACAGCTGTTTTGTCCATAACCTATAGGACAATACACCTGCTTTTTAAGGGGACTTAAGCCCTTTGTTTAGGGTTGACCTTTGTTTGTCCAAGTCAAAAGTCCCACTACCTCCAAGTAGTGTAGGATTAGGCTCTTAATCCTTCAACACATTCAGGAGCACAGAGTTCAGTGAATTTCATTCTCTCCTGCAGTCTCTGGTTGGCAAACCACAGTTTGCTCCATCCTGAGCTCCTGGTAGCACAAAGGATGCTACAGGTCCCAAAAATGCTCACCAAAGTTCAACTTGCTCACATTCCTTTTCACTTTCTTTTTTTAAGGGGGGGAAGTTTTGCTCTTCTTTTTATTTTTGCCTTAGCTTTGGAAATTGATTGTTTCTGAATAGTTGATTACATTATTGATTCCTCTCCTTCTATCATGCAGGGTACATATAGACACTTTATTAATATAGAAAGTATTTAGATATATGTTATTAATATAGAAAGACTTAGCTTGTGCCCTGTGCTGGAAGCCACTATTTAGTTCTGTTGTGCAAAATGTGTGTGTATGTGTGTATATATATATATATGTATTGCTTGCTGTTTGTTTGCCTCTGGTCAAAGAAAATAACAAATGAACAAATGAACAAATGAACAAATGAACGCAATAAATTTAAGAAACAGGAGAAGAGAGATTTTTGGATTTGAAGACAACACTGCCAGTAATTTCAAAATCTTGCTCCACTTGCCCAGCCCTTCCAAACCCCATCCTCCTCCTGCCTTCCAGGATATCAGCAGTCCTGGAGGTGGGAAGAAGCCAAATTAATGACAGCTGCTGAACTCTGGCTTCTGTAAACAGTCCAAGGACAACCTACTCCTTTCCAGACCACTTGCAAGGGGAAATATCATCCTTCAATTGTTTTAGGCATACATTTTATATTTAAAGGACCACACACAGTATAAAGCTTTGAAATGATACTGTGGGATTCAAAGGATATTTTCTGGCCATAATGATTTATGGTGCTTGCATCAAAGCTCTATTTGAAGAAACGAGGTGAAGCCAAGTGGCTTTGGCAGGAAGGGAAACAGCCATCCAATGATATGTCCAGACACCAGGTTTAAAACAAGTAAATACCCAACCATCACCACAGGATGCTGCAAAGGTTGGAATTACAAATGGGTTTAAAAAGGGATTAGACAAATTCATGGAGACTGGTTCCACTGGCAGCTATTGAACATGAGAAATTAGCTGCAGCCTCTGGCATATGAAGTTCCCTAATTCACTGATTGCCAGCAAGTGCTAGGTTTTATTGAACAAAGATGTCTTTACATGTCCTGTCATTGTAATCTTTCCTTACACAGCTGCCACCTACCAAAGGCAGTGTGCTGGTACAGCCCTGGCTTTCATGCAGAAGAGGGAAGCACCAATTTGCTCTGCTGAGTTACTTGGGGCTGTGCAGAAGAGCACTGCCAGCTGCACAGAGGAGTCTCTCATTGGCTGAAGCTACAAAGGGGTTCAGTGGACACTAAACGCAGACTAGGGGTGGGAGCAGACTGTGTCACACTCACTCAGGAGCCAAGCAGGTATGTGCATCCCAGCACAGCTCCCAGAAGGATAGCTACAAGAAAATACACTTGTTAGGTTATCTATAGGGCTTCTGGAAAAAAAATATGCACACCCTAGCAAAGGCTTTAACACTAAACACAAACACTGCAGTGTAGTCAGCAGGAATCCCCTTCACAAATCCAAAATACTGCCCACGACTGAGAGCTTGCAGAACAATATTCTCACTCTTATGGGCATAGAAAAAAACACAGGGAGAGTCTCCAAAGTTACAGCTCAGTGAAGGGAAGCTGTGGTCAGGGAAGAACCTTTCCTCAGGCTCTCCAGCAATGTCCCCAGGTCTCCATACTTCACTAAAGAACAACCCAGATGTATTTTCAGAGAGAAACAAAGGAGATTAGGCTTCAAAAATATCCATCATCTTCTGTAAAACAGAAACTGTCATCATGAGCAGCTCCCCACATGATGTGAAGTACTCAGTGTTTATGAAGACCCTGCCCCGTGGTTACCTACCCATGCAAGAAAGGACATCTCCTCAAAGCCTGGCTCCCTACTCAGTGGCTCAAAATATCCACTGACAGATCTGTGCATTTTAATAACTAATTTGACACCACAGAGTCATCCTGCATTTTGAGAAGCTGGGTGGTTTTTTCAAGTAAATATTCCCTCCCTAATACCTTATGCAAGCAGACTTTAATACCAATCCCATACAGCACCTGTAAGCCATCTGGAAGATAAACAGCTACACAGAAACAAGCAGTCTACCCCAAAGTTATAGCAATGAGAGATAATGATCCTGGCTGCAAAGGCAGAAGCAGAGCACTGCTCTCAATAACATCTTTTTTAAAGCCTTCTCTCAGTCATAACTCTTCTCCCAGACCTGTCATGCCAAGCCTGGTCTCATTCTTCTCATGCTTACACAGGTGTAAACCAAGGAATATATTCATTACAGCTGATAGTGGGGATTTTCCTCCTGTCTCAAGCAACAGAGTGGCATTTTACCAAACTGATGGCAGGGTCACTTCGTTAGCTAGCAAAAAAATAAAAAGTTGCTTCACTGAACCACGTGAGATTGTGTTTTGGCCCACACATCTTCTAGGACTCAGAACTAAATGTCACCACAGAGGGTAACAGCAGGAAATGGTCAGGCGATCCCCGAATCCCCATGTTTGTGCGGTGCCAGTGGCAAACAGCTGGAACGCAGCCAGCCCTCTTACTCACCTCTTCCTTGATTGATACAGCTTGTACTCAACTGTAAAAACACCAGACACTGCCTACATTTCAGGCAGCAAAGCCTTAAGGGAGGTGAGGTGCATGGAGGGAAAAAATGATGCGATGACTAAAACAGGCTCTGGGGACTCCAAGGATATGGGTGCTGTGTGATGCCAGGCAATTCAGCCCCCAGTTCTGCACACCTTCCCACACAGCAGTGATGGCGGGAGGCTTAATGAGTGCTCAGGACTCTTGCAATTCTTTTTTTTTAAATTAAATTGTGCTGCACTGTGAGCTTTTTCTATAACAGTTCTGACTGAAATACCATACACAACATTCTGCTCAAAAATCACTTCAATATTAAAAATGATTGGGAAAAATACATCTAGAATTCATTTTAACATGCTTATTTTTCTCTCCATCCTATTCTAACTCTCCCATTTTTTTCCTGTCACTCTTCTCTCCTCTTATTTCAACGCAGCCTTGTAAAAGGCTGGTCCAGGTCTCTGACTTCTGGTTCCTGTGCTGTAAGCCTTATATTCAAATCCCCACGTGGTAACAGCAGGTGGAGTAGAGGCAAACAACCTCTTCACACGGTTTAGGGTCTTGAAATGGATGGTGAGCCATTTATGAAAGGGATTATATGCTTTTTCTTCCAGTCCAAAGGACCTTTTAAAAGCAAGAAGTAGCCAAAGGAGGGGGAAAACTTCCATTTAAATGAAGCAAAAATTTAAGTAAATGATGGTTTCCCAGGGAAATGAGACTTGCAGATTGATTCCCCGGACATCTTTTGGTCCAACTCAATCAGGTTAGTAAAACAAGCAGAGAGCTCAGATTTCTCTGAGCTTCAAAACCTCACATTAGGTCATCCCCATCCTGATAACTATGTTGTCACTGCTCTTCCAACCTTCCCATCCAAGCAGGGAAGTGATTGGGGAGTAAGAGGAAGGAAGCAGCCATGAGAAGTGTGACTCCTGGGAGGAGTAGGAGGCACAGTTAGGAACCTGGGGGTACTATAGTGAGTCTCTAGCAGGCTTGTGGTGAATTAGCTACAGCTCCAAAAGCCAGCTGGAGAGCACAAGGCCCGATTGTGTCTGTGAGGAGGCCAGAAAGCACTGCACTGGTTCTTTTTTTGAAGCTAACAACAACAGGGCCGGTAAGACCTAGTAAGGCTGTCAGAAGGAAGATACTGCAAAGGCCAGAGATGGTCCCCAGCCTCATCGAATCTATCTCAATGGAAGCCAGTAGGACTCATCTCACTGTTCACATTGCTACACAGAAGTCTGCCACTAAGCTGGTCATCCCCATCTCTATTTATATGAAAAGGGGAGTAAGTTTTTGGGTGCCATGACAAAGGGAAGATATAAGACTATGTCAGTTATGTGTATGCTGACTGTAATGCAAGCCCAAAGTCACTGCTGCAGAAATACAGGAAGGGGAAACCCTTCTTCAGGTGGATAAGTCCCATTTACTAGTCTCCCTAACCTCCCTTTTTCCTTAAGCCTTTTATCCAAAAAGAAATTTGACCCCCACAAGCAGGTATCTTCAGCAGAAAGAGGGTCCCAAAGCCCAGGTCAACTCATTTAAAGCACTGTACCCTGAACACAGAGAAGCACTTTCCTGCACCCAGCAATCCTTTTGCAAACCATCTCCACCACACCATATAATTCCCCATCCTTCATTCAGGGAGAAGGTGTGAGAGCAGGGGAGTGAGGACACAACCAGGCTGCAATCATAAGCACAAGGGAGGGACCAAACAGCGCTCCCTACAAAAGGATCTCTCAGCTACATGCAAGCCACCTGCCAGCCACACTGAGCCATGCAGCTGCATGTCCAGCCAGTAGCACCACACCTTTAGAGACCTAATTAGCAGAGGCTACAAATAATGAAGATATCATGGCATGTTATTTGGCAAGGTGGCTTTCTGTAGCCAGGAAGAATCTGCCTTTCTGTGCAGTCTTTCCCCGCTCCTTGCTAGGTAGTAGACAAGGTCTCCAAGTGCCTTTGGCAGGGGCAACCTGAGAAAGCCGCAAAGCAGCCACCAAGCTACCTCTTGGTCTGCTGCATGTCCTAGAAGGATTTGTGGAGATGAACAAGATGAAGGCAAGTCTGTGCTCTAATGCTTTCATGTGCTAGTACCAAAACAACTGCCTGCTCCTCCCAAACACAACTCCTAAGTGCCTAGTTTGATAACATAGCACACACTTTTGCAGTGGTCATAAGGGTGCACTCTGACTTTGAAGCCAGGGCTCTCCCAGGTCTGGACCTGCCACACAAGTTTGTGGAGAAGTGAACCGTAGGACCTTGCCAATCTTCCCCATCTCTGTGGTGCTGACTCAATGGAGACAGCATGCAATACACTGAATCAGATGCCAAACCCAATTCCTCTCAGAGCTCAACAGAAATAACCCTGGAGAGACCTCCTGCTAAAAACAAACAAGAAGGGGGATAAGCATGGCACAGATACCCCCCCCCCCCCCCCCCGGCACCATTCCTTTCCAACCGCTGTATGGTATGTGACATGTTCAGCTAATCATGATTGCTCCCTTCAATAGTCACTTAGTGATTTGCATCCTTTTGGTAATCATCTCCTGCATGCAGCAGATAATTCCAAGGGCCTGCTGGCGACAGTCAGCAGCCATGTCCCCAGGTTATAAAGTGAAGTGCTGAGTGGAAAATTTTAATGACTGGGGTGAGGAGTGGGGAGGGGAGAGCTGGTGAAATCTTAAATTGATGGCAATATATAGTGAAGTCTCTTAAACAATGCGAAATGCCCTTTTGGCTGAAAAGGGCTGGATGAACCTGTAGTTGATAAGTTGTTAAATTACATCCCATGGCTGGCTGGTTGTCTTGGGAAGGTACCGAATGATAAGTGTGTGAATTATCATTACTGCACAGAGAGAAACCATTTCCAGCAGAGATGATCTGATAAAAGAGAAGTTATTTATCATGATTAAAACCAGTACATTTGTACTTCTCCACATCAAGCAGATCCTGAACTGGCAATCTTCTTCTGAAAAGGTACCTGAGCCTGATATAAAGAGTTTTATGACCGTTTTAATGGGTGGGTGTTTCTCTAATGGAGAAAGAAGATTTTAATATCTAAATTTCTGTCTTTGTTGGAATTATTTCCCTGTTCATTGCAGGCAGCCTTCATTGTTTCTCATACTCTGTTGTCATATCTGACTTTTCAAAAAAAATCCAACAAAGAAACACTCTTTCACAAACCAAGAGGAAACAGGTTGCAGAAAGCTTTGTCTTCTAGACCTTCACTTTGGGCTCTGCAAAAGCAGACAAGGCTTAAATTAATTTTCAGTATTTGGATGCTCAGTGATGGAGGGATTAGGTGGTAGAGTCAGTCTTGTTGCAAGAAGCAGGCTGACTTCAGTTCACTTTAACTACCATGGCTGGCAGCTAACAATTAGCTACTGCCAAATGGTCCTTTGAACCTCTCAGGAGACAGGTCAAATAAACAAGATATGAGCTCAAATAAGCTATGATATGAAATGTGAGCTTCCTATATGGCTCTGCAGGGTACCAAAGCCACAGTGGGCAAAAGCTGGCAACGTTCAGTGAGTTTAATGGGTAAATGAAGAGTGTTCCTCTCCAGCATTGTTATTGCAGGTTCCTTCAGTGCAGGTCAGTTAAATAAAACAGCTAGGTAGGACTACCTATTATGTACCATGACTGCCTTTAGGAGCTAGCAACAGCCATTGTTAGCACCATTATACAGTAGCCCTTGCACGGGGAAGAATCCAATCATATTTCTAAATAATTACCTTTCCCGTCTCCTCACTCACAAGGGACTGTGCTGTTTTTTCTGTCTTGAGACAGCATGGAAAAGACCACATCATGGTAATACTAAGCTTATAGAGCAGCAAGATAGCTAAACATGTCTGGACAAAACAAGAATGAATAATACAACATCAGTAGAACTGTGTAGAATACGCAAAATCTAGTTTGCTGAACTAAAACCCTTCCAATAATTCTTCATGTTTTCTGACCAAGATGTCATTGTTAATATTTTGGTATTAACTTTCAAGCCTGCTGTCTCCTATTGAGACAGTAGTAGCTGATTTAAGTTTGATTTTCAAATGATCTTACCTGACTTTCCATCTAATATTGGCCAAGGCCTAATACAAGAAACATATTTACCCTCCTGCAGTTCAGCTGAGCCCACCTGCATCCGACTACAGTGCCCCTTCCAACAGTCTTAGCCTTGATCTAAAGTCTTCCAGAGATGATTCAGCACCAGTGTGGACATTTCAAACAACAGTATGTTTGAAAAAGAGGAAAGAAATGCCACCTATAACTTTATGATGATAATGCTGCAGTATTTAGAGCACCAGCTCTTTCCAAAACCCCGCTAGTGTCATCAACAAATGGAAGAAAACATCACCTTGCACTGACATGATCCCTCTGGCAAGATCCACATCCAAGGACTTTGTGAAGTTGTTCTCCTCTGTATTGCAGGAGTTGAAATGCTATTACAAATAACTCTTTTTGGTATTTTTTTGCTCTCTTTCTCTGTTTATTTGTATTTCAATAATACTCTATGCCTGTGAAAGCTAGACAGTCTTTGAAATTTTCTGATGCTCAGAACAATTGAAGACCCAGTAACAGTTTATTCACAGGTTATGTGTTCAACAACACAAGCTTAAAAGAAGACAGCTGGAATTTAAGATCAGTTGGAGAACCAAAACATCATTCTTCGAATCTGCATGCTTGCCAGCAAAACAAGCACAGAGCAGCAGTAGGATTTCATAACTAGGTTCTCCCAGGGCTCCTCACGGTGCCCTGACAGGAGACAGCATGGAATGTTTTTCTTCAGCTGCACCTCAGTATCAAACTTAGTTCCATCACGCCTCAGTAGAGTTGTGTCTTCTCAAACAACGGACAGATTTGACCAAGAAGTTTCAGTGGGAGCAGCGCATAGATAGCCCTGAGCAAAACTCAGTCCTGTCAAAATGTCTGTTTTCCATCTCCATTAAAAAAACATGTCCTAGCATATAATAATGCAACTGGCAGAATGTGGATCTCCTTTAGCACGCCATCCATCAGAGACTTGTTCTTTCTGTCCTGACTTCTTTTATTTGCAGTGAAAGATCAGATCTCCCAGTTCACCCCTGGCATACGTGGAGCTTGTGCAGGAGTGGTACCTCTTCTCCAGCAACTTTCTTTGCTACACAGACTGAAGGACATAGTGGTACTGGCCTTCATTGTCCTTAGTGGCATCACTGGGGTAGATGCTAAGAGTGGAAATAGCCAAAGGGACATTTTTGGTAACTGCTCTGCTTTGCTAAAGGCCAAATGCTTTAAGGCAAATTACCCTACATGAGAAAACTTTCATGAGATAGACAGCACTGGGATGCTGTCACAAACTAGATTAACTCCTGAGATACAACACAGATTGTTGAGTAGTGGTGAATTTAAAAAGTGGGCGAGCTCACCTATTCAGTGTACGTCAAAAGAGGGCAAATTCTATATTGCCTAAATTGCATGTGGAGCAGCACTATGTACTTGCGGTTATGCCTCTGGGAAGAAAATCCAGGGTCATCCACAGCTCCAGACAGGAGTCAATAAGCCAATAACCCAGCTGTTCTTTCGTGTCCAGCTGGACTCCTCCTGATCCACCACTGTCAATACTTTGGACGGGAAGAATGAAAACAAATGGTGAAACTCAGAAGCTGCTCCAAAATTGCAATTATTATTCTGTGATTTTGTGATTATCCTCTTCCAACAGACTTCATTAACCAGCACTTTTATCAGTCTGGATTCCTTACAAAGGCAAGAGAGCTTTGGAAATATTAAAATAACTCCAACTCTTTAATTTCTAACAGTGCTTGAAAAATTCAACCAGGTCCAGTTGAGCAAAGCATTCCTCTGCTTACTCAGCTTTATTTGCACTTAGACAAGTGGGCCTGAATTAAAGCACATGCCTCAAATAACATACATGAATAATTGGCTTGTTAATTTGGGGTCTTAAAATCAAATAGGTCCTTTTATAAACTCAGAGAGGAGATATTATTCTGATTTCTAACAGCATTATTAAGTGTAATTGCTGTCAGATATTTATGTATAGTGAATATATGGGCAGCAGATAACCTAAAAGAGCATTGACTGAAACTATACACCATGAGTAATAGTTTCAGTGCTCATGCACTAATAAAAACTCCATTTATGTTTCTGCTCCCCTGTGTCTGCCTTGTAGTAACTCAGGGCAGTGATGGAAAACAAGCTAATACCCACCCAGATTGCTAGGATTCCCTTTTCAAGACCCTGGAGTAACAGGGTAAGCTCTTGGTAACATTTTGCATTAGTAATTCTGCCCTCACAGGGAATGAAATGAATTTTCATTGTCTTGACTCACAGAGATGGAAAGCAGGGGCCTTGATCTCTGCCCGGGTGTCTGCAATGCTACCTGCAGCAGAGGGAATGCTGCAAAGACAGAAGCACAAGGTATGAAAAAAATACACTCTTAAATGGATTAAGAAAGGCCACATTGCATCAAAACAAGGGTTGTTCTAGCCCAGAAGCATCTCTCTGACAGTGGTCAGAAGCAGATATTTAGAAAGACTAGAGATAGGGTTTGCATAAAGTATCTTTCCCTGAGATGCCCTTTCAGCTTCTGGCTGTCAGCAATTTAGGCATTCTCCAGGTCTCAGGTTGCATTTTAGTTGCCAGGAGATCCATCCTCCCCATTTCTACCCAAAACTTTTCTAAAATCATTTACACCTCAGGCTGCCACAACAATGTGTGGCTGTAGCTCCATGAGCTCCATGAGCTACTGACTCTGTTGTCAGTGAGTTACCAGCATGCAAAACTGAGGACTTGTTCTGCCATTTCACAGAATCCAAAAGAACCAGGTTTACAAACTGATGTAAATGATCAAGAACGAGCCAAACACAAGATGTTTGTTATTATGCTTATTTTGTCATAGAATCGTAGACTCACCAGGCTGGAAAAGACCCATTGGATCATCGAGTCCAACCATTCCTATCAAATACTAAACAATCCCCCTCAGCACCTCATCCACCTGTTCCTTAAACACCTCCAGGGAAGGTGACTCAACCACCTCCCTGGGCAGCCTGTCAATTTGTTACCTTTCCATTCTGCCAAAAGACCTTTGCCAAGCAGTCACATACTAACACTGATGCTCATGTTTGTCCAGGCCCTTCCCTTTCGCTACCATATCTAGTGTCAACTTGCAGGGTCCCGAGGACAGAGAGCAATGTACTCATACTCTGAGGAGTCTAACACGTTCTTGGTCACTGGAAAATACAATTACTGGTAGAACAATTGAGTCTGTGCTATTGAAGTATATGCAGCTGGCTAAAACTCACTCAAATTCTGCTGGGCAATTTACTTGAGATGGTTGACAACCAGCATGAAAATGACAAAGTTACTTTGTTGTAGAGGAAAAGCGTGTGGGTACTTAAGATATTGATGAACTGGACTATAAGCGGATTATCACAATGCTATGAGTAAAGACTAATTTCCCAGTAGAAAAAGCCTTTTGAAATGCAAGACAAAATGTCAATCCATTTACTAGTCACACATATTTAAAAGACTTCTCTTATTTTGCTCCCTGCTACCAACTCTCAGCCTTCAAATGAAATGGAACTGAGAGGAATGTCCAGCATTCAACATCATGTAACTTTCACACAATCTGGATATCAAGATTTGGAAACTGGAGATTTGGTGGAAAAGTAAAAGGTTCATACATTTCCATGGCCTATCCAAATTCCCTCCAGAGTCGAGAAATAAAAACATACAGATTTTCCTTGGAGACAACTGCTTAAAGGCAGGACGATTTCTCCTGTGGACCATCTGTTTATACCTTGAGGCCCTCTGCTAACCCCTTGTTCTAGTCGTGTGCTAAATTACCTTTGATTTTTGTGTGACAAAGAGAACATGCAGCACACAACCCTTACTGGAAAGGCACCACTGCTTTCAGTGGAAGTACAACAGCCAACAGAAAAGATAAGAAGACTAGAAAACAGCTGTGGATAAACCTTGGTAGATATTGTAACATTCAGAAGTCTCTATAAGTAAGGATATGCCATTAATGCTTAGGGCACAACTTAGACAGACTACCTCTTCTTTAGGCAAATCACCCTGGCCATCTGTAGGTGGATTACCCAAACCATGGATTTAGCATCTCTTAGGGTACATGAGCCCAGTGCCACGCTGCTTCTGAGGCCACACACTCGCCACTCAGATTGAGTTCCACCCTTCCTGAAACACTGCTGCTGGCAAAGAGAACATCCCAGTCTGGGGCCAATTAGAGTGCATTGCTGCATCATCTCCTTCTGCAATCTCTGCCTGGGAAGACAGAGACCAAGGATGAAGTTTCTAGCGTTAGGGCTGGTTCTGTGTTTTAGTTAGTGACCCTTCAACTTAAAAAAATAAGTCCAGGAGCACAACTTGTGGTACTGAGCTATATGATGGTGGCCTAGCCACTGGTGAGCAGGAGCCAAGTGCCCTGGGGCTGCCATCAACCAAAAGCCAGTAGCTACTGGGAAGGAGCTGAAATCATGCAGGGAGGAATGAGCTAAGTAAAATTTGACCTGGGCAGCATTTTATGGCACAGTTCAAAGGGGCTGCTGCAAAATTAACTGAATACATGTGGAATATTTCCACCCCAAAGGGTAAGATCTGGGGTCCATTTGAGGAAAATGTATCAGCACATGATAAATCCAATTGAAGATGATGACATTTAATCCCATCCTTAATGTTGACCTCATGCTTACATGCATACCTGTGTAGAATAAGAGAATAAGAGCAGCACTCCCATTAATTTCCACTTTTCAGACTTCCCGGCTGATCAGATCCTCACATCGCCAGGGTCAATTTAATCCTAACTTGGCCAGAACAATACACAGGTTGCCTGTCTAGACATAAATCTATTTCTGGGGGAAAAAAAAGAATAACAAAAAAAGAGAGGGAGAGGGAAGGATGAAATTCTTTTAAGCCATTTTCAAATCCCAGACCTTCAAACAATGCAATTTCACAGCTGATTTCAGGTTCTGGTTTTGGTTTTCCCAACAAAAGCAGATATATGATTTTTAAAGCCATTTAAGAGGTCCTGCTGAGGCAAAACTTGAAATCCCGTGCCTGGCTGCCATCCCAAAGGATCGGGCCTGCTGGCAGAGCAGGTGGCATGTGGGTCACCCGCGCCTGTGTGACAAACTGTGATAATTGGATTGTTTGGGGAGTGGGGGAGGGATGCGATCACTGTGTACAAACCTCAGAAGGGAATTAAAAGTGAATCTGCATCCCAGTTAATAGCGCTCTATAAAAATGCAAAGTGGCTAATGATAAGCAAAGGAAGTTCCATTAAGCCTTGTGCCTGGCACGAAGGGGCATCATTGACCCCACGAAGGATATTTGCTGAAAACAGTCAGGCAGCAGAAACAGGTGCAGAAATAAAAGCAAACCAGTGTTTCATTTTCAGCTCCCCAATATGCGATGTTAATGAACATGAGGATCCAGGGACAGCCAAAGAGACTGAAGTGGCTACAGCATAAAATTTTGTACCCACTGAAGTCACAGGCATGCTCAAAATCAGAGGAAAATCAGGAAATGGCTTGCCAAGTGCTGGACATCCCTTGGCTCTGCACAGTGGCACACCACGCCAAGAGCTTGCTGAGGTTCTTCAGGGTGGGGAGGGATGGAGGGCAGGGAAGGAGCACAGGAAAAACTCCCCCTAAGCCTCAAGCATCCACCAAGCTGTGATGCGGCCAGTGGGGAAAGGGACTCTCATCAGACCGATAATGAGCCGTCCTCATTATAAGATTAGATGCCAGAGCGAACAACACCCTCTTAATAATGCACACATCACTATGACAACCACAGAGTTTGATACCCGAGGACAACTTTATTGTGCTTGTGAAATTTCCTTATTTTAAAAACACTATTTATAGTTATCAGACATTGATTCACCATATCCACCCTCCTCCTCGTCTCTTTGCCTTCCTTGTCTCCAAGGCAGAATCGGCCAAAGTATTTATGTGCCACTCCTTAGGTTAGCAAACTGCTGTCAAATATCAGCACCAGAGCCTGCTGACATAATTATCCTGCTAGCCCATGCATGATTAGTAAAGCTAAGCCCAAACTATATTAATACCAGGATTAATTACAGTGGAAGCATAAACAAGGATATTAATTCTATGAAAGTCGCAGTACGGATATTCGACAGCTCATATGCTTGCTTGTCTGTAGGACCACTAGAGATTGTGTTGAATTGGGAGCTGTGCGGTGCCCTGACTGTAATGAGAAATGAGAAAACTGCTGAAAAATTGATGCCGCCTGCAGATTGCACAATCCACTGAACAGCAGGGGGTCGGCTTCTTACATCTCCCACTCTCGGTACAATATGCTAATTTCTGCATGCATACGAGTGTAAAAGGAAAGAAGAAAAGATTTCACAAAAGGAAAAAAATGCAAATGACAACCACAAAGATCACTGCAGAGAAATCCATGAGCTTTATATGGATTAACTGTGTTGGAGCTAGTGCTCGTCTGAGTTTAACCCTTTCTGTCCTAGACCCTTTGGCGGGTCCTTTTTGTGATACAGAGGAATACTTACGGTTCTTTTGTGGGGAAAGAGGGAAGGGAGGGCAGCAGGGAGCTGAAAGGTGGAAAGGATCTTTTTTGCACTTTTCCATAGCTGCACTCCTCTTGCATTAACATTCACAAGGAGGCAAGAGTCGGAAAGGGGGATGAAAAGAGGATTGCAAGAGGAGTTTAGAAAAGGAAGCCCATCAAATGTTGGTAGCATTTGAGAGAAGACCACTATGGTCCAGCCCAGTCCAGCCTTAACTAGGGTGGATTGGCAACAAACTCTCCCTTGTCCTTCAAGAGCTCCACCAACTCCCTTTGCCCTTTGCAGCATGTGGCCAGCAATATCCTCCTAATAGCATGCTACAAAATCCTTACCAAGAAGACAATTACCCCATGATTATTTTCTACTCCCAATTCACTGCCTCCTCCTCCTAGGCGAAAGAAGCAGATGTGCTGGCTTGATGACAAGCCCATCTCTTCACTGGAGACAGTTGATGTGCCAGCAGTCCTTGATTCCCTGGCATGCCCAGAACATGTAGCACGCCTGCAGACAACTGGGCTCCAGCAGTGCTCAGACAATCCCACTACCATTTGCATTTGCCTTGCTCCAAGAGAGAGTCTAACCCTGCCTTCAGCCTGCCTCTCCCTGCTGCTCATGGGATCCAAGTGAATCACTCCTATTACAGCTCCAGGGAGCAAACTGGCCCCTCTGCCTTGCACATAGTGCTGCCAGTGTGGGAGAAAGCCCAAGTGTGCCAAATTCCATACAGATAACAGAGAGGTGAGTGTCCATACAACCCCACTCTTCCTCCCAGTGCAACCAGCGTGGGTCACCCACCCAACAGTGTAAGTCCCTCTTGCAGCAGAACAGAAAGGCAAACAACATCTCCTCCCCCATCTGCACAGGGGAAATATCTATGTTTCTGCAATAATACAAATCAAAGCCTTAATTCTTCTCCAATAATTAAAGAGATTAGTTGTACTCTTTTTAGGAGTGGCAGGAGCAGCAGCAGGTGCTGTTATGTTTGGTCCAGTGTGTGCATAATGTGGCTTCTGGATGCAATCACTGTGTCCAAGTGTGAACAGAAACCTTAGGAAATATTTGTCATTAAAAAGTTGCCGCAGCGCCTGTGTAATACAGTAAGCACTTTGCAAAAGAAATAATTTGCTTGTTTGTTTTAAATAGTTTTGGAAGGAATCTAGCACTTCTGGGAAAATATTACTGCTCTAGTAGCCCAGAGCACAGAGATCAAAATGCTTCTCTCACACCCAGCAGGGAGAAAGATGAGCATCTCAGGATGTCCCAACCTGGACAGAAACTTGCAGTGAAAAGGAGAAGTGACAGAGGAGAAAAACATGAAGAAGTCTATCTTCCCTCCCACTCTGAACGTGGCAGAGACTGTGAGAAAGAAGGAGAACAAATATTTGGGGGGTGGTTAATGGCATAAATTTACCACCAGAAACTGAGACAACGATCAATGACCACCCTGCAGACTTCAGTACCTACGTGAATCTTCAACCCACAAATGAAAAATATCTGCATCACACTGGAAAGTCTCCAATCACCTTCTGAGTATCCTGTCATCCACTAACCTTCTTCCTCAGTACACAATCTCCTTTTCTTTTCAAAGGCTCTTTTACCCTCAGTGTTGTTTATGCTAGTTGCTGATTATCCTCCTGACTGAGACTTATCTATTCGATTTTAATCTGTGACTGCTTATACACATTCTTCTTTGCCAACTGAGTATTCTTCCCACCAAATAATACTGAGTTTCTTCCCTGGTCTGATACTGGAGTCTGTAAAAACAGGTGAGAACTTACCTGGGAGATCCTCACAGCAGAAATTTCTTCCCATATGATAGTATAGTGACTTATAGATCCAGATTCAAAGCATCACCTAACTTGGTAAGTGAGAATGGCTCTGGCCCAGGTAACATTCAATGACCATACCCCACCTGAAACCTTCTGACTCCGCAACAATAATAGTAATAGCAATAACAGATGGTGGCCAACAATGAAGAATATGTATTTCTTCCTTCTCCTCAAGTACCTTTTCTTGCAGGCGAACAGGGCACTGGTAGAAAGAACAACCACTCCCTGAATATTTGTGCAAGAAAAGCCCCTTTACATACATGATCAAATAGTAAACAAGTAAGTAAATGAAATATGACTTGTTGTTGAGTAGGGTCATCATTTGGAATAGCAATGAATATTTGAAAACAACCTTTCTACTGTATTTGATCAGCTTTGCCATTACAGTAACCTTCCTGAAGATACACAGGAAGCTTGGTGTGGCTCTAAAATGCTTTATTTTGCTATTACTCTGTTTGCATCAGCCTGACAGACTAAGAATATAAATGCCATGCTTTAACCTTGTTGGAGTTACACAGTGTTTGGTGGAACATGGAAGCACTGTGTTTATAATAGAAAGGCTGTCCCCCTAAATGACAGAGTATCTCAAGAAGACACTGTTATGAATATCATAGGAGGAACACCCCATGACTCAGGTGAAAGAATATCTTGTTGTAGCAATTTAGAACTGCTATGTTTCAGGAATAAGCTGCCCACTCCTGAAACTCTTTTAGCCAAACTGTTATCCAGAGCCAGTCAGCTGGAAAAAATGTGGAGAATGGAGAGAGCCGAGAAAATCACCAAGTCAAATGGGGCAAGTGAGAACACCCAAGTCCAGGTATCATTGCAGCCACCATGGGACACATAACCACACAAGATGCTGGCTCTCAGTGGCACACAGGTGCTACAGAAGGGGTAGAGCATGCTGCCAGATCTCATCCTCTAGGCAGCATGGCAGTGCCTGTGCCAAATCCACCACAATCAGTTGAACTGTGTCAGTTAAACCAGCTCATTAAACTGGCCTCTTGGATTTATAATGAAAGGCTTCTCCTTTATTTACGCTAAACTGGCAATCCTGCACTATACACACACTTGATCTGAAACAGAAACAACACCTGATCCTCCTAGTCTGCACTGGTGTGACTGATGAGCACTTCAATTTTGACTCCCACAGCAATTTAACAATATGGTGTCAAATCTCACCTTAAATAATTCTTAACCCTCTCCTCTCTGCTTTTCCTGCACCCCTGCATCATCTGTGAGTAAAAATGTCTGCGCTGTAGAAATCAACTCTGCCTATTTATTATTTAAACCTGCATCAGCCCACTGATACAGTCAAAACTCCAGCACCACAAGCAATCAGATTGGCTCTGCTGAAGGAGAAGAACAGACAGGAATAGGAGGCCCTACACCAGGATCATCACTGACAAGAAAGTAAGATGAGCTACACATCATCAGAATCTTCTAGAAACACTAAAAGCTGTTTCAATCAGGGAAGCTATTTTTTTTTACATCTATAGCAGGTCAATGCAGGACATGTTTTCATCAGGGCATGTCCATATGTATTTGTGCTGAGCTCAGGAGGACAAAGTGAGTTTGCATAATTGACAACCTGACCTTGCAACCTGAATGCAAATGCAGCTCCCAGTGAAGTCAACAGGAGATTGTCGTGTGTGAAGAAAGCAAGGCTCATATATGAGCTTCATACATGGCAGTGATGGATACAGACACAAATACGTTTATATGGTGGTGATATTCCTTCCCCTCCTTTTCTTTTTAAGAAATTCTAATGTATTTATGGTTGCAACAAAGTCTGGAAAGGCTGTGACCATTCCTGTGACAACACCTTGCTACTGATAAAAAAAATCCAGAAAAATTAGGATTTGCAGAGCACTCGTGGGAGAGGATTTTGCTGCCACAAACCCCACCGAAGACTTCAAAGAGGATGGTAGCCAAGGAGAAAAGTAGTGAAGCAATGGTGAGATCCCTTTACAGAAGCTGTGGCAAACAACTCAAACCACATGGAGACATATGAGCCCTACCTCAGATGTGTTAATGCTCTGGCTTTCATCCAGGGAAGTCATCCTACCACCGTGCCTCCCCTACTTTCCCTCTTGCCCAGAAAGTTGTGTAGTGTCGCTGCGTGCACTGTTAGACAGATGTCCCTCACTGGTCCAGCCCAGGGGTGCCCCGCTCAACATGGGGATGTGTAGATGTGCACAATATGCTTCTGCCTGTCACTTGGCTGTGACAGCGCTTTGAGTTGTGGCTTTTTTTCTGGATAAAAGGGGCCACATGAACATAAGTCCTGATTGCTACCCCAGGTTGCGTGCAAGCCTTCTGAGCTGGACTGATCTGTCACGGTGGGCAATTCTCTGTTTGATGTGACCTGAAGTAATTAAAAGTGGCCCAGCAGGCTGGTGTCTCCCTCCCCCATCTCTCCTCTCACTCAGTTTGCTGGCATTTACCCAAAACAACAGTGACTGACGGCTCTGAGAGGGCTGTCACTGCTTTCCCTGCCATGATACAGCCATTGATCCAGCAGCACCTGCCAACTCATCAGCAGTTGCTCTCATCCCCTGTGCTCAGCTTTGGATTGGGTTTTTTTCCTCCTTCTCTCCCCACCCCATGGGTGATAATTGCTGCAAAGGACAGTTCCCTTTTGACCATCTTGATGAGATTTGACAGTTACCAATTGCCAGTTTCAGCACTCAGCCTTGGGAATGTTCATGACCACACACTGACCTTAATAGAGGATGTTCAGCTGCCTTTTGGGGCAGAAGGCTGGCAGTGGAGGACAGGGCAGTCATTCAGTTCAGCTCCCCAGGCTGTGGGCCATAGACAGCTGTGAGCCATCAGCGTTTAGCTGAGCTAAATTACTTCCTCTCCACTTTGAGTTCACCACTTGGAATCTGCCTCCATGTTAAATCACAGTATGGCCGAAAAGAGAGGAGTGTTCTGTGTATTTATCCTCTTCCTCCCTATCTCTCCCATCTGCAAGGCCTGCAGAAAAACTACATAAGCCATCAAGGTGGAGTTCTACTCTGGAATTAAAATAATTGCACCAGAAGTCTAATTTCAAGAGCTTTGACCTGGCCTTTTTGCAAAGCAAGAATGAACTCCAGAGAAAGGAGCATCTGCTGTAGCTTCAGAGGTGTGAAATGCATCTGCCCTTGGTGAGCCCAGGGTGTGCAAGCAAATGTGAGCAACTCCCCACACATTTCCCTGGTAGTAAAGCAGTCTTCACTATCAGAGCTAAAATAACAGCCACCGCCATTGATACACCTTCATGAGGCGGATTGCTTAAAAACGAAGGTTTAGACTTGCAAGTTACATTAGTATGAAAAACTTGGTATGTATTGGCTTGGCTCTAAAGGACTCAATAGAGCTCATGGGAACCACTGCAGCTTCTGTTGACCAGGAGATTGCAGGACTCACAGATAGCCCCAGGATTGATGTCAGCCCATTTTCAATCGTATCCAAGAGAACTTTTTTCCTCTCTCCTCTGTTAATGCACAGTGTAACTATTAGTGCTCACAAACAATGAATATTTCACCATGGCTTTGACTTCAGCCCAGAGCCACCAAAAAAGTTATAACACTACTCTGTTTTCTTTATTTATTTCCTCTATTTATTTTTCTCTTGGCATCTATTTTCAGATGGAGGTGTGCACACACAAAGCAAAATGACACCTCTTTCACATCATGTGGGTATATGGGTGACTGCATTACCAGGTACCTTGCTGGCCACTTGCACATCCTGGAATGCAATCTGCAGGCTCACTAGCTGGCTGATTCTCTTATACACTGCAGCATACCAGCCTGCCCAAACTGGGCTTACATGCTGCCGCACACCCACCACCACTGATAATCACATCTATGAGCTCTTCTGCCCTAGGCAAAGACTTTTGAAGGAAGACAAGCAAAATCCTGTGGTCCAGGTCTTTCTTTGCTCAGTCTCCACTCCTCTGTATTATCAGCCTATTAAGTTCAACTGAAAACATCTGAGCTTTCTGAACACAGGCATTCAAATATCATCAAATGGTTACTCAAATATCTTGAGACATTAAATGTACTGAGATTTGGAAGGAATGTTGCAACACCAGTTTTCTACCTTTAGGTGGCTCCATTTTTCCAGTGGGGAAGCGAATCCAGGTACTTGGCCCTATCTCTTCTGCTGCTTTCAGCTCTCCTTCCTGTCTGTGATGTGGTATAAAGCAAAGGGAAGGAGGTGAGGGCACAACTGGCTGCTGTACTGCAGCCTCGTTGGGTGTTTTCACCAAGCACCACATGCGTTGGCATCAGATGTGCTCAGGAGCCATGTGGTCCATCGACTGCATTTTGTCACCCTGTGCAGCAGCTTGCATTGAAAGAAACCTCAGCTGTGCCATCTTCTCTTGGGCCCAAGAACATCCCACAAAACCCAAAACTCATGTTTCATCCAGACGCAATGCTGCTGCTTCCCTGGGAGGCTTGACACAACCCACAGGCAGTGGTTCCAGTCTGGCAGACCTGAAGGGATTCACCATCTGGGGCCAGAGAGCACGCTGAGCAGAGATGAGTTCAAAAATGCAGCTGTTCTTCAAGCAGAATGTGGAGGTCTTGGGCAGTTGGCTGGAGGACTCCTGACCAGCACCAGTCTATGATGAGTTTTTTGATATAAATTTGAATTTTGAAACAAGTATACAGAGATATGCTTACAGGAGATGCAGAAAATAACTATCTTGCCCATTATTGCTGCAAGATAACGAAGCATGAAAGAGCCTTTATCTACTTGCAAGTTCGAGGTTTTTTTACCCAAATGTCAAGATGGTCTAATCCACTGCTATGCCAGCAAGATTTTCAGAAGTCTAAGAAGCACTGTACCTTTGGAGGCTTCTGCTTTCAAAGCATTGACCAAGTTTTGTTGAATCTTTATGACTGCTTTCTCCTCTCAGTGAGTTTTGGCTCTTACACCAAGCTGACCTACATGCAGACAGCCACCAAAAGAGGTGGAGAGTCCTGCCCTTAGCCCAGTGTCTACACTGCCTTCCTTCTGCTAGAGCATGTGGCAGCAAGGTCACCAGGAGCAAGGAACTAATCCATCGGGACATTACTACCAAAAAAACAGTGATGGCTTTTCAGCCAGATCAGTCCTCTCAGGCAGACTGCACAGCCACTCTTATGCTGCTTTCAACTGGCTGTGAAAATGCATGCAGCCCATTTCTTGGTGATGGGTATAAAGTCCACCACAACATCAGCAGCAGTCTCGATGTCAGTCTCATGAAGGAAAACCCCACATGCTGGGAAACGAAGTTAGAGTGAAGAGATTGACAGCAACACTTCTTCCTCACCACAAATGAGTACTGTTACAGAGGTGTGGAGACAGCAAGTGGGTAGTAATATGTTAAACACAAAACTTGGAAGGACATTAAGCAAAGATCTTTTAAAGAAGTCTAGAAGTCTATTTATCTAATTCTTTTTTTAATCACCATGCTTTCATACTCTAACTAAACATACTTGTTAGGATTACTTGTGTGAGCCTCTTATTTAAGGATCACCAGTGTCCAAAGGTGGTATCAGTTTCATCTGAGAAAAAAAAAATCTTCAATTTATTTTCTGTCGCTGGGGTAAAGGCTGTATATTTTATAAGTTCCCAAAGAGTATTTGGAGACACCCCCAGCCTGGTGAGATCAGAAGGCAAACACCTTGTTCAGAGCCACTAGGAGAACTCTGCTGGCTCCCAAAAAATAACATGGTAATAATGAATAGCAAATGTGGATCAGATGCTCAGCTAAGAAAAATGGGCATTGCTGATCAGCCCTTGGCAGAGCTCAGGTAGTTTATACCAGCAAAGGACCAGGGCTGCTCACTCTGCTGCAGGATCCCTTATTTGCTGGGGTGGCATAAATCTGTTATTGACATGAATTTGGGATGTCTGCTCCACTTAAGATTAATGAGGCCACAAGTGAGTTATATTAGCCACCCTGGTGTGACTGATACTTGGATTTTTACTGTGCCACCCCACTGACTCTTGTTTATGCCAGAGGATTTACAGGAACAAACCCTAACTCTGAGAATTCATTAATGTCTCTTTTCTTAATCCCTCTACCTATACTGCTAATTTGCGTTAGCAAAGACCTGGAAGGGAAAATAAATATAAATGGTGCATTTTTAAATGTCTAAGCTACTACATTGTAAAACAGCAGTTCTGTCAGTCATTGTCATGATTTTAAAACCTTGTTTTTCCAGTCTGCCACAATTGGAAACACTTGCTGTATTCCTCTAGAAATGAGGATTTCTCGGCCATCCAGTAGCAGAAACTCTTCCTTTCAAGCCCTTTCATAATGATGTATATTGATATTTGTTTCTTACAACTGTCACTGTTTGGGGAACTGAATATTGTACATACAGAAAACCTGCTGGCAGACTAACTGATTGATTGGATGGTTGATATTTGAGTGGAAGCAGGATTTTGTATTTGAAAAGCAAATTTTTGCTCTTGGTCAATGTGGAGAAACTTAAAGGAAACTGGCTGAGGTATGGAATCTCAGATATATGTTCTCATTTGCAAATAGATAAATTTGTTCTAATTAGAGTTAAGATATCCAAATACATAATCCCAGGGGAATTCACAACCAAGATGTTGCTTTCGAGGAGAAGTCTTCTTAAGAAACCAAGACCAGAGACTAAGGTCATCAAAGGTGAAAGTAAGATTAAGTACAATTTAGCACCTGCTTTGGCAGTTTACCACATGTTTATACTCATAGGGTATAAATACATGCACGTGTGCATATTAAATACAGATATACTTCAGGGAAGAAATTTAAAAGCTTGGGTCTACAAGAAAATTACACTACTATAAATCGAAGTGTGAATCTAAACTCATATAACTACTTGGGCACTGTCTTCTGTGGATATCCTTACTCCAGAGTTGGCCTTGCACTGCAGTGCAAGCAGCTGGTGAGATCTTCTGCCACAGTCAGTTTCTAATTCTCTATCTCAGCTGTAAAAGACAGTCTAAGTGATCTAAACTTCAGGCACAAAACATATATTCATTTATACTGGCTGCTTCATTTCCACCGCTATGAAGAGTCAGGTAAGGCTAAACTGAATAAGTGGCCACCAGTACCTATGAAGTTCAATACATGTACATTGCACACATAGCCACAAACTCATTTTGGCAAATGTGCCCAAGTGACAGGTGAGTGGGTCAAAGAACAGTCTTGACATTTTCATTATGTTTAATAAAGGAAGAAGCTGAAGAGAGAGGCTGGAAAGCCTTAGGAGGTGGAAGTCATGTAAAAGCTGCTACCAACTGCACAAAACGGTTGGCATCTCTGGTGTCACAACAGTTGAACGCTGAGTTGGTAGCATATGTACCCCTGTATGCCAGTTTCTCAAGGGGCAAAGGACAGATTTCCTTCAGTTTCCAAACCTGCCCCAGTGATCAGATACTATAGAAGAGGTGACAGGGGCTGAGACTGGCAGGGCTGGTCTGTTTTTAGAGATATTAGAGGTATTATATTCAGTTCCAAGCTAGTGACATCTGCTTGGACTCAGATCCTCATGAGGCTCTTATTCCTGTTTATTATTTACAGCGTACTTCTTTACCAGGGGCAAATGTCTAAAGATTTTGTAGTTGGCTTTTTTTTTTTTTTTTTTTTGTAGAGAAACAGCTCTAGCATATAGGATAATCTCAGTGAAATGAAGGATAGAAACAAAGGTGGGAAGGGTTAGAAGAAAAGCAGCTAGAAAAATACCAGACTTAGCTAATAATAAAACAAAGTGTCCAGATGATTTATTTTCTTTCTTTCACTGGTGTCTTTTGCCAACAGTTAAAAATCAAAAGAGAAGGTGGACCTAAATCGGTGATATGAGCAGTTCTTCCCTGCTCTTCCACTAAACTTCAAGGAAGTTCATTTCCAAACTTTATAGCTTTTTCCTGTTTGAGATTAAATTAAAAATCCTAGCATTCACCAATAATTACATTTCTCAGCAAGTCCATCTGCTGCTGTGCTGTTTCCATGGAGGTTGAGCTCATCAGCTTTTGCACCATTCTGATGCCCAGGCATGTTTTCAATCAACTGGAAGGCACACCTGAGAAACTGTAGGGCCTCCTTCTTCAGCAAATCTTTTGTAGCTTGATACCTGCACCCCACAAGGCTCACTGCAAGGCTGAGCCCCAAATCAGTAACTTCAACTACAGAAGAAGGGCCGTGCCGAGGTGGAAAGGACTGAGCTAGGGAACCTATCCTTTGATACCATTCAAGCACATCATGAATTTAGGAATGAAATTCTAAATCTGTATACTTCCCACCTACTCTCATTACCAAGAGAGGACAAAAGAGCCATGGTACAGAAACACTGATGTGGGCTGTCCCTCCCTACGTTTATTTATTGTGTGCTTTAGGGAATGGTCAGCCTGCTGTACTGGCCACTGCCATCCCTGTGCTGCTCCACTCAGCACCCTCAGGATTTCCCTTCCCTCTCGATTTTCTCAGCCTAATTGCACATGAAAAGGCTCTCTAACCCAACTGTTGAAGTGATGAGAGGTACAAAAATAAATGTAGTACTGAAAGTGTTGAGGCTGACCCAGATTACTCTGACAGAATTGGGTTAGGGAGCACCTCCAACCTGCAGTTATGCTGGCACATATGAAGCGGGGATAATGTTTAGAATGGTGGAAAAGGACAGCTGGGGCATGGGGGTGCTCTAAAACTGGGTTCATCTGAGGCCAGAAGAGCACATTAACCCCTGCTTTAAACAGCACCTGCTGTCAAGAGAGCATCTCATTTCTTAGCTGTGTGAACTCTTCCCAACGGTACAAGCATTTATGGGGCTTTTCAGTGACAAGAGCAATGAAGTGCAGTGTAGCTAAAATAAGCAGTGAAGAGAAAGAGGGACAGGCTGAGAAGCTGATAAGAGGTGAAGGTTGTCCTTACTTTAGCGTTTAGTCAAAAGACTCTTCTGAATTACATACAAATAAGAGAAAAGCCCTCTTCTTTTGCCAAAACCTTAAAAGAGGATGGGTTTTTTTCAAACCAACAGAAGCTTCAGGCTAGAGATGAACTCTGCTATCTCAGCAAACACCTCTGAACTGAAGTCCATCCCTCACTGAACATTAGCATTTTCTCCCTCTTCTAGCACACGCTACAGCAGCCACTTTCGAGTCAGTGAATGTCAGATCATTCCGTGTCTCTGCAGCTTGACTCTGGTCACATGTTAGAAAAGATTATTACAAAGATAGGAACAATTATTGCAAAGAAAATGAGGTTCCAGTTTCTTGGAAGCCCTCCTCTGTGGCAGGCTGTTGATCAAATGGTAGCAGAAGTAAACATTTTTTTCAGAGAAATGGAGACAAGGTCAAAGCCTCTACACTTCTCATTTGGGATAAGGCTGGGTGAAGAGCGGGGATAAAACCCAGAGTGGAAAGTAACCAGCCGTCCACCAAGGTAAAATTGTATGTATTTGTAGCAAGGGGGCATTTGTGTGATCCAGCATAGAAGGTCAAGCTTAGGAGAGAAAGAGAAGACACAGAAGAAAAGTCAGAAAGGCTAGCTTTGGTCTTCAGGATTACCTGGAGCTTTCCTGGCAGGGTGCCTCTGGTGAGAGAGGTTTCCTGCTCAGAAAGCCTCATTCAAGGGAAGTCATCACAGGCAGATGATGTGGCCAGGAGAAAATAATCCTCAGCACTGGAACAGAATTAACACATGATATTAAGTGGAAGCTATTTGCATTTGGTAAACAAGTTGGATTTGCTTAACAAACCCCCCCAATTATGCTACATATTCTGGACATCACCTACTGATGACCTCTCTACTGCTTCTCATTAATAATGTGTGTATATGGTGATACAAAGCACTCCTTTAATAGCATCCTGAGACCGGTTTGAGGGTGTTGCTTCTGTAGCAACCCCCAGAAAGACTGGGCTCTGGGTCATATAATAACGGGGCCACTACCCTGTAAGTGATTAAAAGCACTTCTTATTCTTTGCAGCACTCACTCTTGACTTTATAATACAATCCAGATAACAAGAGCAAGGTGATCAGAGATATTAATAGGCATCATGTCTAGCTGGAAGACAGGAAGCTGAGTGTAAACGTTAACTCTTCCCTTAACAGAGTTTTGGCTGTGAGCTTGGTGAAAGGACTGAAGTACAAGGGAGAGAGAGTCATTCTCATTTCCAGTAATATTATATTGATTTCCTTCACATAATGCAGTTCAATTACTCATCCTCCAAACAGATGAAACTTCAGCTCCATATAAATTGGTATTAATCTCGAGTAAATTACTGACAAGTCTTAATTAAGCAATAATATGGAACAATCTGTATGGTCAGGCTGATTAATGGCACACCTTGGACATGCACTGAGGCACAGAGAAGCACAGGGCAAAGTAAAGTGCTTCCAGTCCACCCGTGGCATGAAATTAATCAGCAGAATGGTAATTCTAAACACCAAGCCTCGGGGAACTGACATAGTAAAGGTCTTGACTCTTACTCCAGCCATGACTATGCAACTTCAACTTTGTTCAGAAGAAAATATGGCAGAAACTAAGTCCTTGAGGTACTTCCTAAGCAGCAACCATGTGATCGCATCACAGCACCTTTCTTACCCAAACAAAACATGCCAGTATGAGCAGCAGAAGCATAGGAGAAGGTGTATAACACAAAAACCTCACCAAGTCAAGAGATGCCTTTGCAAATCCCTGGAATACGCCATGTTCATCAGTGCAAGCCAAAACCAATTCTGCACATTTTACAGGGCATCATTGTGATTTTGTTTATGGTGCTGTAAATTAGGAGAGACTCCATGGAGGTCAACAGAACTAAATGAGTGTGAAATTGATGTGAGGAAGAGAAGAGGGGGGAAAAAACTCTGTATGTTTCTCTCCTTGCACACTACCATGAGAGCCTGCTTTCTGGTTTATCAAAGCAAGCTATAGCCCTTTCTATTTTGTGCTAGAGAAATAGACTATTAGCATACAGCTGCACCTCTTAGGAGAGCAAAACAGAAAGAACTGGAGTTTTGGTGGAGTGTTTTTCTGGGGTTCTTTTTTTTTAACAACAGGCAACATAAAACACACAGAAGAGGGATACATGACAAAGCAAGTTCTCAGCTACACTAATTCAATGCGGCTTCATTGTAATCTGTGGAATTATATGGATTTACACTAGACAGTTAATTTACATCAGTCCCTTCCCACCCCATTTCTTCCCCTGGGTCCAGAGAGGTTGAAAGCAAGCCACTGAAAACAACACATAAGGCCAAAGAAATCCAAGTGATAGAGAACCTTGTGGAATGAGAATGCATCAATATTTAACAACACAGAGACTATGTGTCAGAGAAGGGAGATAGAGACAGAAGGCATTCCCAGAAAACTGGAAAAAGTTTCCAGTGGAAAAGACATTGCCACTGGACAGTCCTGGACTGCTAGCACCACCTCTAAGACTCATCTGAGAAAGGGGAAAAGTATATTTAAGAAGCAAGTAAATGAGGGACTCCCACTCTATGTTACATGCTGAGATTACAGGTTCATAATTATGGGACCATACTGATTACAGGTTCAAAATCCCTACTTGCTTAGGATCTTCCTAGTCTCCTGCATCATGGGGTTCTGTATTCCCATTCTTCTCCCTCTGCCTTACCAGGACCCCTTCCTACCACCACCACAGGACCTGCCTGGCATCCCCTCATGTTTATTTTCCTCCTTTTCTTCTATGTCCCTTCATCACTGATTTTCTGGGCTCTGGTTTTATTAAAGTGGAAGGTAGGTGAAGCCTATTGATTATTAGCACTAAGGCCATTGATTATTAACACTAAGGACTTCAGCCCCAAAGATAACTCCCCTTGATGATTAAAGTACTGACTGTGGCTATCAAATCACTTTCAAGCTTAATAATGCTCTTCCCACATGCTCTGTCTACGCTTTCAATCCAACTGGAAAAGTCCAGAGCAGGCTAGAAGTTTTGATAAAAAAAATTAGTTCTTCTACAGAACCACTGTGAATGAAGCCTTTGTTGGGAACAATTTCTTTGAATTAAATTGATATTGTAGGTTGCTACTTGGCACAGTTGACGAATCACCAGGTTAGTTGTTCTGTCATGGCCTGTTTCTGAGAGCAATAAGCTCCAGCTGAGGTGAGGTGGGCAGGCAGAAGTCAGCAACCTCTTCAGCCACCTCTGCTGAATTGAAGAGACAGCATGAGTCAGCTGGTCTTCCATGTGTCAGGATGCCCTGCTAATTTTTCTCCAAACTTCAGCACTTTGGAGGTCTGGGGGTTTTTTACCCAAGCACCAGAACAACAGATTGCATAGTTAAACTCTTTTTTCCTTTCACTATTCACTCTGCACTCAACTACCCCCCATGCACACATGCACATACACACTCCCCCACTTGAGCTACTGGCAATCCAGTTATATCCATCTTAGCAAAGCCCTCTAGGGCAGAGGTAAGTGATACCAGCCAAAAGTTCTTTAGGTGGTGCACCTTTTAGTGTGGTTCACTGATGTAAATGAACTCTGCCAGGGGAAAAAAATGTTTGTTTTATGCTTGATGTTGGTTTAACTGCAGCTGTCATAAAAATCTAGCTGGAAATGTCAGAGTAGAATCACACTCTGACTGACAATGAAATACCAGTCAACATTTCTAGCATAAATCTTGCATAAAGTACCAAGGTTTAATTTCTAGGGCAAAGGGAAGCAGGCAAATCCAGAAGGCAAGAATTTAAAGGACAAGAAAAAAGAAGAGCACCTTAGGAGAAAACAATTCTATGATTAAATAGATATTCATTCATGTACATTAACAGATAGGGCTGCATCCCATTAGGAGTCACTCTCAAGAACAGTTAGGATTACTTCTCTCTGTTTAAGGCCTCTGGATAAAGCTGCCAATTGTTGAATGGAAAAAAAGCTCCAATGAAAATATTTGGTTTTGGCGGAGACAAGGCCACCTACGAGGTTTTCTGTTTCCCTTTTTTCTCCTCATTCTTCCTCTCCCAACCCCCTCACAGTCATTAATTTACCAGCAGCAGCTGTGATCGTTTGAGATATGCAGAGAAGCATAAGAAGAGCATCCTGTGCCTCATGCCAATGCTGTTAGTTCAGGAATATTATGGGATTATTTTTAAAGATGTTCCTCCTGTTGTATGCAAGGCTAGAATTGAAAAAAATGGAACTTAAGAGGATTTTCATGCAGCGTGTTTGTTATTCATTTTGTTGTTGCCACAGACAGCATGTGGGATTTGTGTGCATTTAAGATATCAACTTAACTATGTTCCCTTCACTTCATTACTTGTGTTTGCCAGCTGATGGGATGCCAAGGTGAAGTAACTGAACCAAAGAAGATTTAAAGCAAATACCATTTAGAATATGGGGCAAACAATGTAATGCTAGCAAGGTGGCGAGAGAAGGGGGAGAGGAGGGGAGAAAAAAAGGGTATCATGTGCTCTTTTGATATAGAGTGCCTCTCCAAAAGACTAATGGGAAGAGAAACGAGCCGCCCTGACAAAAATAATCTCAAATGTTGCCAGAGACTTCTGTTGCCATCAGTCCCCTCTTGCAAAAGGACTGCTGCACTCAGGTTTTATTTGGAAATGCCTTTTACTGTGGTCTGAAGGGGGTTCCAATCATTGGTTATTGTTAGGAGGATATTGCACTGTGCAGTAGACTGGTTTTGTCCCATTTGCACACTTCCTTTACCAGTAAGGCCTTATCTGCCTACATCCAATAGATTTTGCCTTTAATCTTCTCATTCTTAGGTTTTTTTCCTTTACAGGTACCAAGAAGGTAAAAGACTAAAAACTAGATGCTTGGGGTATAAGCAATAGCTACATACTCTGTGTCCTACTTCCTTTTTTTTTTTTTGGAGAGCCCTAGTGAGTCAGATGATGTCTTACTCACAGGGCAGAGATCTACCCGAGGGCAAGCACATGGCATTACCTCCACTGTTTTCCAGCAGGGAAGATGAGATCTATGTCTAAAATTCCATTTGTCAAGGAGATTGACAGTGCTCAGTAGTTAATGTTTCAAAGAAAGGAATGAAACATCCCATTCTTGAAAATAATGAAATAACTTGGATCTTAAACAACTGACTTCTATCATGAGTTCTCACTACCTGCGCTCAAGGTTAGAGTCACTTATTTTCAATCTTTTAAACATCAAAACAATATTGTGTCTAGGGAACACACTAGTTTTCAGGAAATTCAGGAAAAAATATATCTCCATACCTCTCCCTCCATCATCCACATTTTGGAAATAGGAATATTTATTAACATTGACAAATTGGAAAAGATATGGCCCAGTGAAGGGGAAAAGTCATTGTTACACCTTGTGAAAGCTTTTTTAATGGTTTCAAAGTGCATGGACCTGCCAAGACAGCCTTCACTTGAAAGGAAAGGAATGAGGGCTTCTGGGATCATATAATTGTCACATAAAGTATGAAGAGCCAATTCCTGAGTTACCATGCAAAGGCCAGATTTCAAAATAGCTTACTTGGTACCCTCCAAGACTTTGAGCTAAATTAGAGTCAGTTTTGTGACTAACTCAGTTGCTGTAAGTAACTTCATTCTCTGAAAACTAACTGCATGCTTCTGAGACAGTGTTCTTCTCTAAAAGTGATAACACAGGGCATTGGTATGCAAAAAGGTTTGCTTCAACCAAGGTCATCCTCAAGCTGGTGGAAGGGGGCCACAACTGCAAGGAGGGGTGTATAAGGCAAGTGATCCTAAATTGACCAACAGAATATTACATCTCACATATGTCATACTCAGTGTAAAACTGAGAAATCAGGAGGTTCTCGTTCTCTTTTGTGATGACCAACATCCAATGAGGACCTCATCTGTCTGTTTGTTCCTGATCCCAGATCTATGTTTTCCTGAATCCAGCTCCTGAGTACAGCTCCCTTCTAGGCATGGACCCATACCCTCCTGTCTGCTCTGCAACATTTGCGGTGATGTATAGTCATCAAGGGGTGAGAGTGCGATCTCATGTATTTGTATATATTTTACTACATTATCATCATCAGCAGCATGTCATTAAAGCTGTAGTTCTAGTTTCCAATCCACAAGTCTTTTCCTCTCTTTGCCTTCTCCCTTTTCCCTGTGAGGTGAGGGGAGGGAAGGGATTGTGGAAGTTCAAAAGCACAGTTTTAGCGGCTGAAATTTAGCTGCATGGAGCTAAACCATGACACTACCTATAATAATGGATTTAGCCTAAAAATGGCATCAGGAAACTGAGACCTCTGAGACCCTTATTTTACAGCTGGGGTGTGGCATGGAGGATCAGAGCATGGAGGAGACAGATGTAGATCTCTTGAGTGCTCACCTGGAGTCTCAACCACAAGTGATATCCCTTCACCAACACCCCTTTGAGCAGCACATGTCACCTGATAATCCTGGCTTTCACTGTGCCAGCAAGCCACCAGCTGTGCCCACACAGCAGACTGCAACTGTGCCCATAGCAGGTGCCAGCGTACCTGCTGCCTTTCTCCCGACAAGCATAATAACAGCAGGGGAAAACTAGGGCAGCGGGGGCTTTAGCATATATTAGGAATCAAACCACATAGCTGGGATCCCTGTAGTGTTTGTATATTGGTTGCTAGCAAATGTTAGAACCCCAGCAGTAATGCAGGCACAGCTGCTGTCACCTATACTACTTAGGGTTATGCAGGACATGATACAATCACACCTTTATTCTTATCCGAGACTTTTGGTCATAGGTCTTGAGTCACAGCCTGAGGGCACTGGACAGGATGCTAAGAGACCAGACTGTATATGGCTTGAGAGAGCTCATTCCACTTCTGTGGCTCTATTTCTCAAGGTTTTACAGACCTAATGATAATTCCTACATTATTATTGAATCTTTTTGCTCTCCTGCTTTACAGTACAGTGTACAAGGATGTTGTGTACTAGTCTCATGTAGTTCTACCTTTTTAACCTCTATTGTTTACAAAACCCCACATAAAGGGCTGAAAATAAAATTTCTGTATTGATTTCTTTTTCCATTTGGTGAACATGGATTTTTTTTCCTTGTGATTTAATGTAACTTGCAATTAACATGAATACATTTGTTGAGATCCTTGTTTGAATTAGTGCAGTTTTATTAATAAAGTTAGGTAGCAGTTACCTTGGAAACAGAGCTCTGTTTTAGCAAACATTTTAATAAATATTAGGGCCTACACAAACAGAAATAGTAAAACTGAATTCCTTGATAAGGGGTTGGTAGATGTTGATATCAACCAGTAACTTCAGCCCAGAACATGCTGACTGCCTGGTAGCAATTGTATGAAAAGTGTGTTAACTTGGGGGCTTTGGCTATTTCACAGTGTTCAAGTTTTTGCCAGTGCTTCTTTTTCTCTCTTTTCATCGACTAGAGCCATGTTGTCACTCAGCATTAAGATTCGCTGCTTCACACTATCCCTTAATTGCCAAGCTAATCTGAACTACTTGGCTTAGCTGTGTGATCCTGTGAAGGTGCAGGCACACTGCATGTACCTCTGATTCCACAGCAGTATCACATCCAAAGTACTGGGCACAATTATCTGGCGAAGATGGCCACAGGGAGCCAACAATTATTTACACGGATATACTATGCTGCTACGAATACACAGGTTTGAACTGCAGCCCGCATACTTGGAAATGTATTAGGCCTTATCTCTGCAGAAGTGCAGGGAAGAGCCTTGAGACAAAAATGCTGAAACATATGTGACAGTTCAGAGCACGGTGGCATAAACACAGAAGAACAATATATCCCATAACCAAAACTGGAAAGAGGTTTTCCATACACAACAACCTCACTGGACAGAACAAGACAGAGAACAGACTGAGAAAGCTGTGTTAAACTTTACCACCTGAAAACTGCTGTTTATATCAGTTAGATAAGATTAATTTTTCTCAATTTAGTTACCCTCCACTAACATCCAGTGTACCAGGACAGGACCACTCGCCTTCTTTCTCACTCCAAACAAGGAAGCATTTAACAAAGACCAAAAAACACCTCTGAAACAGCAGATTGTTTCACCACCTCCTTGAGAGATATGATTCATGTACACCCAATTTCCTTTGACCATGAAGCTAAAGGTGTCTCAGCCATGCATGCTCAGATTTCAATTAAAAAAATAAATAAATAAAAATGCTAAGGGAAAGAGGACATGCTGTTCTGCTGAGGTTTGTTGTTTTTTGTTTCTGACTTCCAATATCACCTTCGGAAAACAAAATTTGTAGCTTTGCAAAACACCACCTGGCCACTTACTTATTTAGCTATGAGTTCCTTTTGTAGACAGGCAACAGAACAATGAAGGAAGGATAATGCTTAGTGTAACCTCAGCATTAACGCACACAGCATAATAGATGAGTAGTCACCACATTTGAAGAGTAGTTCATGAAGCAAAGTACAAATGATGTGTGTGCAGGATATAATTACAGCAGTAATGTAATAACATTCCATGTTAGATTATTAGGGGTCTACTCTGCCCTTGACATGCCTACATAACTCTCATTAATGTTAATTGAGGTTATGCACGTGAGTAAGCAGCTGAGCAAATCACTAAATTCATTACATGTAAAGTACCTGTTCCGGTTTTTTAAATCCACTGACACATTTGGCCAGTGCAAACGCTTATAGTCCAGGAACCACAGGCTGGAGGAGATGGGATGTGGAAAAGACTTGTGCGGATTTAAAAACCCATTAAACAAAATTAAGCTTTGACAAATCTGTAAGGGATAGTGGGAATATAAATTCCCGGACAGAGTTTCCCCGTACATGCTTCAGAAGGCCTGGGGCTCTGTTCGAACAAGCTAGGAGAGACTTTTGCTTTTCTGTAGCACCTCCTGCAGAGGAGGTTATCTGGAGCTTTTGTAAACAAAGGTGTTAAATACTGGCTCTGCAGGCAAAGGCGGCACCTTTGTGAGTGCAGCCGTAAGAGCAACGACAGGCTTGGATAAGACATACAGCTACTTTTTTTTTTTTTTTCCTACTTGGCAATCACAACCCCCACTTTCTGTCCAGGAACGCTTTGATCAAGCAGATGCGATGACAAGGATCAGTGTGATGACAAAGTCTTTGCATATGGTGGGAGAAGTTTGGGCTTGAGATTCAAAGCATATGTTTCACTGAAGGGGCTCATTCTGCAAAAGCTTATCCTGGAGTTTGAAGGGTGGAGATTGTTCTACAAGAAACTGAATCAACCTTCTCTCACTCTTTCTTTGTTTCATTTTTGGTTTAAGCACTCAAGGAGCTCTTAAGCTTTCAGTACTCCTGAGCTGCTAGAACTGGGCATGAAGAACAGAAAGTGCTTCCTGGGGAAAAGAGGGGGGCAGTAAATACCCATCACCTGCACCTCCAATACTGCCTCCTCTGATACCATAATTAGAGCAGAGCTGGGTTGTCAGCCTTTTCCACAGCAGGAACCCCCTGGGATCCCCTTCTCATTTGGGCAGGATCTGGAAGGGATTCCCCCACCCGTTTAGCAACCTGAGAAGGCCCAGATGGTCATAAAACCCTGGCACCTGCTCGTGATCCCCCACTGGGAGGCGGGACAACTGCCCCATATTCAGACTTCCTGAAATAGAGCAATATCCATGATGCAACCAACAGAGCCACCCTCACTACAGATTAGAAAGGATGCCTGAGCTTTTAAATCTTTATTTTGCATGGAGTAAACAGCTTCTCTGGTTTCATCTGGAGCTCTGAAAGAGCAGCTTCTGGAGTGGCTTCCAGTTACAGTGAGCTCCACTGCCTCCACGGACGGCTTGTGTCCCCACTCCCGCTGTGGCCCTGGTGGCACTGGAGCATGCTGGACATGCTTAGCCATGTAAAGAGGCCTGGCTTCAAAGAGTTAGCTTGCAGCCTCACTGCCTGCCTGACAGGCAAACGGGAACTTAAGTTTCACCTCAAGACAGTGAGGACACAGCTGCCGAAGTAAAGTGAAGCTAACCCTGGTCAGCTGCACTGCAGATGGGGTTGCCGATTTAATTATCAGCAGCATTACTTTCTGTAATTCTTAATAGATATTTATTTAAAACACCCCCTTTTTTTTTTTGTAATAATTTGCACTTAGGAGTCCCTTGTCATCACTGGGGATATAAACAGAGCCAGCTGGAGGCATAAGCAAGGCAACCAATTGCCTAAGGTGGCAGATAAAGGAGAGAGGTAAAATGGCAACTTTAAGTTAACATCACAGTGGCTGTAGCTTCATCCCTGACCTGCACCAGTTCAGTGGCAATGGCACAGCTATACCCACAGGTCCTGATAGCTCTGCTGCCCTGGTGTCTGGCTTACTGCTGCCATCCTCCCTCATGATGCAGATGGAGAGCCTACATAGAAATCATGCTTCCCAGTGGCAGGGAAATGAAGGCGGGACAGAATAAAGGTGTCTAGAGACATGCCATGTTCCTTCCTCCCCTCTCCATGCTCTCTGTCATGTGTCTCAATGTTGTCTTTGTGGAACAACAGCAGCAGGATCACAGCAGCCAACCATGGAGCTGGGGAGCCTTTGTACGATGCCTCAAAATGCTCAAGAGAGATGGTGCTTAAAGAAATTGTGCTGCAGCAAAGAAACCTCAGTGCAGGTGACATGGTCTCCTTTACCTTCCTGGCATGCTGCACTGCATACACGGTTGAGAACTGGAAGTCATGGTGAATGGACTGGCCTCTACCTCAGAAAGCTAAAAAGCCTAAACCTAAAAACTGATGAGAGTACAAAGAATAGATATTCAGCTGCCAAATAAGAATTTTCATGCTTAACTTCAGATGTTCATGTTTAATGATATAGCATATGTATTTGCTTGAGAAACAAAATGGTTTGTTCATCCCTTAGTTTTATTCAGTTAAGTCTACAGAGGTCTCCAAAAAGCATTCAAAGTTATGGAATTGGTATTTTAATACCTGGTTAGTGTGTTAAAGTAGTACTGGCTTTCCACTTATGTCTGCATTCCTAAGTGTTTGATTCGAAATCTCACTTTTGGTATGCTTCTATTTTGAAGTACAATTATAAAAGAAAGAGAAAACTGCATGTGAAAATGTGCATCAGCATACTTCATAACATTCTTAAAAGGATGGCTGTCTTACTGTTATCATTTCAGAAGGGAGGGGACTGACACTCAGGAGAAGCTGTGAGTAGTCAGGCAGCTACCAAATGGTAGATGCATTTAAATAAGCTCCTGTCCCATACCATGTTGTGCAAGTTTCATCACCTGATGTGTGCAAGGATCATATTTCGATAACAGGTCAGATTCAGAGATAACATCAAACCTAACACCTCCACAGTGACTTTTATGTCTCCAGCACATAGTGCCTTTCTAAGACATCGCCGACACATACAGGCTCAGTGTAAGTATACTAGGTCTAATGATTAAATATCCCTGTATCAAACATCCAGTAGTTGGAAATTTTACTCTGCAATTCCAGAAATATCAATTAATTGACCTGATCATTTATGCAATTTATGACATATTATAAATCACATCTTACTAGGGCCTCTTCTTTTGCATTATAGATTGTACATCAGCCCAAATATTTCACTCCAGTTTGTTTTTCTTAATGAAGTTCTGGGTACATCTGTGCTGGGAGAGATATGATAAATAATGTGAACAGATGACATGTCAGGCTCTGCAAATACAGCCAGCCAAATCTAAGTGAACTTGAAAGATGTAGACATCGATGATACTAAAGTTTCGAAGATGGCACATAGAATTGGGCTATGCCTCCCTCACACCATACACAGCTGGTTAGGGAGGTTGCTCTTGAAGGCAGTGGAGACATTTCACTTGACTAATCTTCCACCTGTGTGCATACTTATTGCAAGATAAGCCTATAAGCAGTACCCTATACTGGAAATCCCAATCTTTCAATCTACTTTTCTGTTTCACTGAATTTTAAGGCTGTCTTGCTAAGCCATATGTTTGGTCTCTTTTTGGGTGCTCCACGTGCAGTCCCCCATACTCCCCACAGTTAATCTCCCACCCTTCCCTAACCAATGCCAGGAGCCTGACTCAGTGCTGTCCATCGATCACACCCTAATCCTGGACTGTGACAGTCAGCAACCAGAGAAGCAAACAACCCCTGGTGTGCCTCATCCTTGTCCCCAACCCCATCCTCACCCTGGGGCCAGCCAACCTTGAGACCCCAGCCGCTGCTCGCCTAGGGTGGCACAGTGCATGGCAGAAAGCCAACACAGCAAACACAAGCACCAATGGGGCATCAGCCGGCCCTGGGGGTGCAATGGGTGCCCCATGGAGGCTCTTAGCACAGGTCCAGTGGGCAGCCAACACCAGCAACACGAGAAATGCAGCTCTTACTGGGAGCCAGCAGCGCTGTATCTCGCCCCTCACAGTACTTCATTCTTCGCTCATTCCAAATTAAATAACATGGAATTACAGAATCATAGAACCACCAGGTTGGGAAAGACCTTTTTAATCATTGAGTCCAACCATTCCTATCTGCCATGAAACCATGCACCCCAAGCACCTTGTCTACCCATCTTCTGAACACCTCCAGTGACGGTGATTCCACCACCTCCCTGGGCAGCCTGTTCCAGTGCCCGGGAACCCTTTCATAGAATCACAGAATCACGAAGGTTGGAAAAGGCCACTAAGATCCTCAGGTCCAACCGTCAGCCCACCACCCCCCTGCCTACTAAACTACGCCCCTTAGTGCCACGTCTACTTTTTTTTTTTTAACATTTCCAGGGGTGGAGACTCCATCACTTCCCCGGGCAGCCCGTTCCGAGGCTTCACCACTCTTTTCAGTAAAGAAATTTTCCCTAATGTTCGATGTAAACCTCTCCTGGCGCAACTCGAAGCTGTTCCATCCCGTCCCACCACTCCTTCCTTGAGAGAAGTATACGGGAGCAGCAGGTGTTGCCCTGGATGGGGAAGAGGGGAAGAGCCCCTCCCCGCACGGCCCCGCTGCCCGCGGCACGGGCGCCACCTGCCGGAGCCGCACCGACATGCAGCCCTCGCACTGCAACCTCTGCGCTGCGACCCCCGCCATGCAGCCTCCCCGCTACAGCCCCCTCGCTGCATTCCCTGCGCTGCCACCCCCGCACTGTATCCTCCCTGCTGCAGCCCTTGCACTGCATCCCTTGCACTGCGACCCCCACGATGCAGCACCTGCACTGCAACCTCCCTGCTGCAACCCCCACGCTGCATCCCCTGTGCTGCAACCTATGTGCTGCAGCCCCCACGCTGCATCCCCTGTGCTGCGACATCTGCGTTGCATCCTCTGCGCTGCAACCCCCGCGATGCAACCTCCCTGCAGCAACCCCCATGCTACAGCCCTTGCACTGCATCCCCTGCACTGCATCCCCTGCACTGACCTCTGCGCTGCAACCTCCCTGCTGCAACCCCTGTGCTGCATCCCCTGCACTGTGACCTCTGCACTGCAACCTCCACGCTGCAACCCCCGCAATGCATCCTCTGTGCTGTATTCCCTGCACTGTGACCCCCATGCTGCAGCCCCCATGCTGCAGCCTTCCAGCTGCAACACCTGCCCTGCATCACCGATGCTGCAACCCCTGCACTGCAACTCCCCCCACCACCTGCCCCTGCAGCCCCTGTGCTGCAACCTCCACACTGGAATGCTTTCGGTGAAGGGAAGGCAAGTCACTGGAGCAGTGGGAGGGCCATTGCTCCTCATAGAATCATACAATCAATACAATTATAGAATCATTAAGGTTGTAAAAGATCTCTAAGATCATCCAGTACAACCATCAGCCCAACACCACTGCACTCACTACATCGTAGAATCATAGAGTAATAGAATCATACAATCATCAAGGTTGGAAAACACCTCTACGATCACTCTGTACAACTGTCAGCTCAACACCACCAAGCCCACTAAACCAAGTCCTTGAGCATCACATCTACACATTTTTTAAACACCTCAGTTGTTTTTTAAAAAAATCCCTCAGTTGGCAGCCAAGAAACGCAGCTTGTGCTGGAGGCCAGCAGTGCTGTATTGCACCCCTCACAGTACTTTATTCTTGGCTCATCCCAAATGAAATATCATAGATCATAGAATCATTAAGGTTGGAAAAGACCTCTAAGATCCTCAGGTCCAATCATTGACACACCACCACCATGCCTACTAAATCATGTCCTGAAGCTCCACATCTGCATGGTTTTTGAACATCACCAGGAAAGGAGACTCCACGTCTTCCCTGGGCAGCTTGTTCCAATGCTTCACCACTATTTCAGTAAAGATTTCTTTCTTAATATGCAATCTAAACCCCCCCTGAAGCAACTTGAGAGCATTTTTCTAGTCCTATCACTTGTTACTTGGGAGAAGAGACCAGCACCCACCTCACTACAACCTCCTTTCAGGCAGACATGGAGAACCTACAGAGGAGCAGAGGTATACGCTCAGCCTCCTCTGCTCCAGACTACACAACCCCAGTTCCCTCAGCTACTTCTTAAGATTTGTTCTCCAGCCCCTTCACCAGTTTATTGCCCTTCTCTGGACATGCTCCAGCAGCTCCATGACTTTCTTGTAGTCAGAGAACCAAAACCGAACAGGATGTTCAAGGTGCAGCCTGAGTAGAGGAGCAGAATCACTTCCCCAGTCCTGCTGGCCACACCATTTCTGATACAAGCCAGGATGCTCCTGGCCTTCTTGGCCACCTGGGCACACTGCTGGCTCATGTTCAGCCGGCTGTCAATCAACACCTCCAGGTCTTTTTCCACCAGGCAGATTTCCAGCCGCTCTTCCCCAAGCCTGTAGCGTTGCATGAGGTTGTCGTGACCAAAGTGCAAANAAAGCCCAGAAGTTGGCCTTGTTGAATCTCATACAGTTGTCTTCAGCCCATTGATCCAGCCTGTCCAGGTCCCTCCTCAGAGCCTTCCTGCCCCCTAGCCCTCACTCAGCGTGGGGCCCAGTTGTGTGAGATGTGAGGGGACAAGGCCCACAGGGTCCCCCAGCATCACTTCAGCACTGTGTGAAGTGCTGCTAGGGTTTGGGAGCACCATGGCTCATGTGCAGGGTTCTGCCTGAGGCTGGCCAGGCAGCAGACATCCCCTCCCTCTCACTCCCTCTTTTCCTTAGCAAATCCTATGAAAGGAGCAGTTGGTTGAAGCAGAGCAAAATTTATCTCTGATGTTCTGTCAGCCCCCAGTTGTTTTCAGGTATAAATTTAGGCCAAATCTGGCTATAAGTGAGTGCAAACCCCCAATGTGTCTTTGAGCAAGAAAGTCCTCAAGCACCACAAACAGCACCAAGGATCAGTTGGGAGTAGCTGGAACTAGCCAGTGGAGCAGACAGGGGTCAGGGCAAACCCCACCACTTTTTGCTATTCTTTCCCCTTTCCTTTGCTTTTTATGTGCTAATAATATTCATTTTGCAGACAGATCCCAGGCTGATGGAAACCACACCACATCATTGTAATATCCCCACACATCCTCTCTCTTAAATGCTGTAGCCGCAGGCTGCTGCTGTCTGCTATGCCCAAGCAGTTGTCAGGCTACTTCAAGTAGGGATTTATTCCTTGTCTACTGCTTTTGGGGTAACAAATTAATGATTAACAATTGAGGAATAATTATTGCCACTGCAGTCAAAGAGTAGGCATAGGTTGTTATGACTGACTGACTGCTGAGCTGGAGCAAGGGAAGAGCCAAGATGAGAAGTTTCTCTTTCTTGTGGTCCTTTTTTTGGCAACAAGATTTAAATGCTATTGCCTCTCGCTGCTTGGTTCACATGTAGAGCAGCCAGGATACAGTCCTGTGTGTTTTAGAAAAAGCAAATAAGGCTAGAGAAGATGCCTACTCCATTAGAAAATATTTATTCCTCTGTACCTTTATTGATTACCTTTAAGTGTGAATAGCAATGGCATTCTTATCCTCCAAATGTTCATTCTAGTCAATAAGAAAATTAATTTGTATACCAACAAATGCACAACTACCCAGGAGGGAAATGAGCTCAGTAATAGAGGGGAGAATTTTGGCAAAATGAAGAGTGTAGAAAGGAGCCTGCTTATAAGAATTATTGATAAAAGAATTATATGTTTATATAATCCAATTCTGTGTCTTGAAGCATTTTATATGCTCAGTCCTCAGTGATAACTGCAGCCATTTCAATAAGTGCTGTTTGCTGAAGAAAATTGATTTTAAAATCTCACTGATTCGTTTACAAATTACTGCTATTTTTTGTACTAAAGTAGCACCCTGGAGTCTGTAGCACAGATTAGGGGTCCTCTGGGGTAGGTGTGTAAACTCATAATAAAGAGTGTTGTGCCTTCAAACCATCACACAGGAACTGGCTCTCTAAACCACACAGCTCAAAGAGGTCCACTGGTATGTATTTGTGCATGTGGTGTGGAATGACTGCACTCAGCACTAAAGCCGACATCTGAGATAAAAGTATTTATCTATTAGAGCCTACTTAGGCTCTCAAGCACCAAAAGGTGCCTTTAAAAAAGCTAGCATTCCCACATAAAAGTCTGTACTTCACTCAAAAGCTACCCTTGAATAGCTGGTATTTCAGCCACCATGGACTCTTTCCTCAGAGGTGGTGGGGGAATAGTGGAGCACCATCCACAGGCACCTTCAGCCTCTGCCTGTGCCAACCCAAAGCTGAGGGCAAAGAGGACAACATGGGAAGTTTGCAGAGGTGGGATAGGATGCAAACATCTTACCTCACTAAATATGAGTAAGAGGCTTTCGTGGCAAATGTTTGCTCCAGTTTTGCTCAGGAGGTACTGTGATCAGGTCCCTTTCAAGCAGGGAATATTTTCTGGGTGATGTGTTAGCCTCAGTGCTGAGGCTGTAGAGGAGAGGAACTATAGAGCAAATGATCCAAGAAGTACAAGGAGAAATATACTGGGGAACTTGCAATCCAAAAAAAGGTTGCCACTGTACACAAATCGGCAAAAGTGGTAGGAAAAGAAGTATTATTCTCCTCATGTTATGATATATGGTGAACTGCCAGTATGGGAAAACAGGAGGGTAAGAACCAGTATTACCCAGGAAACAGTGACAAGGCATTTCAAGGTCAAATGATCCCTTGTCACAGACTGTACCCACAGGGAAGAGAAAATGAACTCTTAAAGCAATCAAAACAAAAAGTACAAACAAATTACATGGTCGAAACTCATCCTCAGACAAAGCTCTGTGCCATGCCAACACATCTTAAGTTGGAACTTAAGGCGTGCATGGGTTCTGGAGCACCGTCCTGGAGGTGCACTTTATCCCCCATGGACACAACCATGGCAAAAGCTGAGGAATATGCACAAAGAATGTCTTGCACAACAAGGACAAGGAAGGTAGCTGTGATCTTGCATTGTTTGTCCATGTATCTCTGAAACACGTGAAGGGCAAGTCTCAAGTGAAACAGGTGGGAAACAATGGCAAAAGCTACTCTTGACTGATCCAAAGTCCACAGCAATCAAGGGAAGTCCTCCTCAATGGCAACCTCATGCAGCACCCACAGGTTCAGTAAATACAGTTAGTCTGTAACAATGGAATACCTGAGAAATATAGAGCAAAGTGTGTCTCACAGAACCCTGATGAGCATGTCATCGGTATGAAAAAGAAACAGCCAACAGACAGCATCCTGTGCTCTGCTGGATTCAGTAAAACAATGTAATGGCAAACATTCAGTCATAATGTTACCAGCTTTTATGATATATGCTGAATTTTTTCAAGTCTCAGCTTCTAGAAGAGTTCAGTGATTATATGAAAAGCCCAGTTTTATTCTGCTTTTGCTTTTATTTTTACTTTATTTTCTATTCTCCATGTAGCTGTAGAGAAAAGTTCAAAAGCCATGAACGCTGAAGGGCCAAACTCAAATCAAATACATAATGCATACATACATACATTTGTGTGAGCGCATGTGTGTCCATTTCACAGCTGACATACGACTTTTTAGAATCTGATGACTTGGCAGCACTGGGATCATCAATGGCCAGGCCTGGCCTTTGAGGAGAAAAACATACGGGGTCACATTACTGAATACCAAGGTACCACCAGTCACGAAAGTGACAGTGCCAAATTCTTGGCTGCTCAGAACTGGCATAGTTCCACCAAGTTACATAAATCAGCAGCCGGGTCATGAACTAAAACCTGAAATCAGGGAAAACAGAAAATTCTGGCAATACAGACATCTCAGCTTGTTTCACACCCCCCATCTTTTGTTAAACATTTTTTTTTCTTTTTTTTCTTTTTTTTTCTTTTTTTTGGCATTTGCACAGAAAACATGCCAGTGTGTCTTCTACAGCCCTCCAAAGAAGAAAATTCAAGCTGATCTGCCTGATATTAAAAGATGTGGCATAATATTTGGATGCAATCCAATTGCTAAACTGCTGAACCGCAGTCTGTAATGCAAGCACAGCTTGAAGAGAAAGCAGCAAAAGACAGTTGAAAATGAAATTTATCAACAGGAATAAAAGAACATGCGAGCAGAAAGCAGCAGGAGGACTATGCAGTGTCTGAACATGGAAGGAAATGTACCCAGTGCACTAACATCAGCATGAGTGAATTAAACACAGCCACGTAATGAAGCTGAGCACAAGCGTCATGATAAACTGGAGTGGAAGAATGAGCTTTGGAGTGAGTGAGTGAGTGGAAGCATAGCATGTGGCCAAATGCATGACAGCATGTGAAATGAGAGTGACCCCACCTGGAATATGTTAGATGCTAAAGACCAATTCCTGCAATTTACTCAAATGATGAAATGGAAGTTGCAATATGTAAGATAAATACATGTTAGAAGAAATGGATTCTTATGCTATTAAAAAAAAACATGGTCTGGTAATAAAAGACTCAGATGTGTAACTTTCAAGTATTCAGCCTTTGAACAAGTGTTACATGCATTCAAGTGTTAATAATTCAAGGTGGGCTATCAACCTTAAGCTTTGAATTTTCCCAGGTATTGCCAGTTTAAATCTGACTCTTGGCATTGTTGTAGCATGGTTTTGCTTTTAAAAGGAATGATGAGGTCCTAAGAATGCTACATCAGCCCTCCTAATGACAGAACCATAGAAAATAGGCCTGGAAGGAACCTTGTGCGGTCAACTAGTCCAGCCCTCTGCCCTAAGGCAGGAACAATTATACCCAAATCATTCTTGACAGATGTTTGTCTAACTTGTTCTGAAAATGGCAATGAAGATCCCATAACCTCCCCGGGCAATCTTTTTCAGTACTTCACTACTGTTAACAGCTAGAAAGTCTGTCCTAATGTCTTCCTTAAACCTCCTTTGCTGCAATTTAAACCCATTAGTTCTTTTTGTATTCCCAGTGGACACGGAGAACCAATTATTACTTTCCTCTTTGCAGCAAGATTTACATATCTAAAGACTGGTATATCCTTATTCCCTCTCCTGCATCTCCTTTTTCTAGATGTAGAAACCCACTTCTCTCAGTCTGTCCTCACAGGTCACATTTTCTAGACTTCTGATCAATAGCTGGACTTTCCAATTGGTCTACATTTGTCATTTTTGAAGTATAGTGCACAAAAGATGATTTATTGCTCTGTCTGAGGTCTGAAGCAGAGAATACATATAGTAGTACTACTTCACATTTCTTGTTCATGACACATTATTTATGGAGCTGAAATCACATCAGCTTTCCTCATGCTGTGGCCTGTCCTCAGTTTTTAATTCACAGCAGTCACGGATCCCTTCCTGGAGAACGACCACTGAGTCAGTTACTCTCATCAATTATATATGTTGCTGGATATAGGAATTCAGTGGCAAGATCCTGGAGCATTCAACACTTCACTTCCTCGAATTTAAACCTGTTTACCTCAGACTATCTCGTTCAGGTTTAGTAAGGAGCTCATATCTATCAGTATAATTTTAGGGAGAATGATGGAGTAATATCACAAAATAACTTAGCCCAAGCTGCCCATCCAGCACAGAGGAATTCAGCTTTCCATTAATGCCATATTTAGAGTTTTCAGTCTGTGATAATCTGAAACATGATGATTTCTTTAATTTTAGAGGAGATGGCAAAGTTTAAAATACAGAAAAATATAGCTCAGAGTAATCCTGATATGATGAAAGGTCTTCAACATATCTGTATTCTAATAGGCATAATGCCCAGTGAGTGAAGGGCTCTTTTAATCACCAATAATACTCAAACTGAGATGTAGTGGGAACTGTATCTTATCAGCTCAACATTGGTCAGTTGTCCAGAAGGGAAGGTCATGCCTTATTCATGTCTCTAATATATGGAATTATATTTGTCCTATTATACTATCTTGAAAGGTGCTACAAGGATCCAGCTATTGTTTCTCTTTCTGCACTACTGGCAGATCCTTCTCTGTAGCAGCTGGAGTAATTTGCAGGTACAGCCTCAAGCAGAGAGAACATGCTTCCTCAAAGTAATGGGGCCTAAACAATAACCTTAAAGGACACTGTGGTAAGAAAAGGGTTACCTCTTCAAGTACCAAAGTGGATTTTCACATGATATAGAATTACGAGTTACTCACCCACTGCACGTCAAGTATTTAAAGGAAATTTTAAAAATTGCTCTGAATTTGACTTTCCTAGAACTTTTATTTTTATCCAGTTTTTGAAACAATTTGGCATGATTAAAAATTAATAGTGGAATATGAAGTAGCTCAAAGGAGCGAATCTTCCAGCTCCCATCAAAGTCAAATGCATAATTCCCACAGGTGCCTTTCAAAATCCCTGTTTTGAATGCTGTTGTCCATTCAATAAAATGCCTTAACACCGCCAGCTCTCTACACAAACACGGTCTGCCTGCAATAATTTATGAAAATCATGAAATTGATTTAAGCTCTTCTCAGTGCTCCATAAATTTTATGCAGCCTTTAAATTATAAAACTGCTGCTGCTGCTGTGGCACTGATCAGAACAATGCTTAATCTCTTCTCTCAAGATTGTTGGCATGCCAGAGGAGAAAAGAAGAGACTTAGGCAGCTGCTATGTTTGTTTCAATTTAACAGGGCAGAATAAAACAGCTTAGATACCAGGTCTCTAATCCCCCTGAGACTCTGCACATCAAGTTTTTATTGCCAAAGGAGTTGTTCTAACGTTCCCATGCTGTTCCTTGGTTTTAAACCAGAAAATAACTTTCATATATTTCACAAGGACACTTTTTTTGCACACATCATCAGATTTGTAATACATGAAATGTTCCCCTTCTAACTTATAATCAGTGTGTCCCTGTTCTCGGATGCATGACAACTAAATGCTGCATCTGCCCAATTACACATTGGTGCAGAAAAAGCTCTGCAAACCTCACTGCATCCTTATCAGTCTCTCTCTCAACACAACAATGCACCAGAACAAATGTAGGCTTTTGACTTTTACTAAAATTAGAGGTTGTTGGGAGTGTTTGGTTGTTTGGTTTTTTATCTCTACTTTCTTTGGTAAAGATTAAAAACATAATTTTTGGCACTGAATCTAACACAAGATGAAATTAAAGTCCTAGTACAGAGCAGCTCTGCTTGAATGGGTTCCTTGACTCTTAAATCTGCCCTAGTCACACATTAAAACTGTGGACTACTTTGGCTTTATTGAGATTTTGGGTACTAGCTAACTCAGACTAAGAGCCTCCTTGTTTCTTTCTGGTGATGTCACACCTGGAGTAGCACCAGTTTTCAACAGCTAAGTGCTCAGGACATTATCAGAATCACTCTTTGCAGTGTTTCGTTCTGGGAATCCAAAGTCAACAGCTACTACAGTCTTTTCCTTAGCACTGACACTTCTCCAGCTCTTGCCACTTCCCAATAACATTTCCTAGTCTGTCATTCAGACAATCATCATTTGTAAGGCATGGGTTTTCAACCTTTCTATACTCACGTTTTTCTCCTGCGTAACTCTGTGAGTTTTATTCTTCCTCATACGCTGCGTTTTTGCTCAGAGGTATACAAACCATCTGTGCCTCTAATACAAGGTTCTTAAATAGCCTCCAGGCAGATCTCTATGGTTTTTAAGTACCTCTCTTTGCCCTTCAGCCTGCTGTTAACCATTTTCCTCATAGTTTTATAATCTGCCCTTTTAAAGTTTGTCGTTACTGTGTCGTCCCTAAGGGAACAACTCTTTCATGACATCAAAACTAAAAGTGTGCAGTGATCACTGTTACCCTATGGAGGCTCGACAACACCTTCCTCTAATAACTTGTGCCTAGTACAAGGTAGCTCCCTCTCGCCCATGGCCTTGACTAATCAGGCATTGCACTGAGAAGTGCCATGGGAGTCAAGGAAAAGGAATCCTCTGCCATATGGATTGGAATGGCACCAAAGCCACATCCCATCTCCTGATAGAGGAAAAACTGGTTTTACCATCTGTTGCTTTACCTGCAACAAAAAATGAGAAGCAATAATGTGGTGAACACTGTAGAATTCAATATTTTGTAGTTTTCCTGACTGGTTCCATCCATTTTCCCCAGGAGGAATTTACTTCCCAGGGGCTGGCTCGGAGAGTTTATAGTTTCTCAAAATCTTGAAAAAGTCTACAGAAGGTTGCAGTCATTCACATAAAACCCTGTGGTGTCTCCCTTGATTTTAATGGCTATTCTTGTGACTTCTGCCTCTGGAATACTCTCAAGGAAGTCAGAGTGGAAGGGGACGGCTATGACATGAAAAACCTCTTTACAGATTAACATCTCACTCTATGAATGGGAATAAAGGGATGATATTGAAGAGGCAGTTGATACACGAACTCTTCTATTTGCTGAATACACGAAGGACTGATTTATGGCATCTTGCCCCAGGAGAAGGCTATAGGCTATTAACCAACTTCAATGGATAAACACTTGCTGAGACTGCATATCATACCTCTTGTGCTATAGTAAAAGTAATGACTCAACTTCAGGCATGTCCAATGTCCTTGACAATGCAATTGGCTCTACACAGCCAAGCGAAGCATTATTTAGTTAACACACCACAGCACAAGGGAAACAATCAGCTGAAATGATGACATTGCTACTTCCTGCTTCATTATAAATCTGCAGCTTCCTAACAGGATTATGTACTGAAGCACTGTAAAAAAAGACATTAAGTCCTGTGATGAAACTTAACAAAATGTGTAATTAAAATAGCTAAATACAGGCTTCTTGTGTTCAGTGTCTGCAAAACACAGCCTTTGATCCTCCAAATTATATTTCCAGGAAGAGTGTGGGACACAAAACTTATCAGAATAGAATTCTGACTCATCCCTTCCTGTTTAGGCTAATGAAATGAACATTTGCAGTCTAACAAATTTCCTTTTACTTGAGAAAAATTAACCTTACCAGACAAGCTAGAAATAAAACCAAGGGCAGGAACTCCTGGACCACCTACCCCCACACACATTTTCTTGCTCATTTCGTCCCATGTCTTTGCACTTTTTGTCTCAATAATGCATCATTCTTGATGATTCATCTTGATTTCTATCATTAGAGAAAAATCTTGTTTCTTCAAAATAAAAAAAATAAAGGTGACAAAGCATCCCACGTTTCCTGATGATATGCAAGCACCTATACAACATAAAACACATCCATTGCTGCAATGCTACTACAGTTCACCAGGTTTGTTCTGGGTTACTGATCAGCTGAGAAGAACAAGAATTAACACCACCATCAATAAATGTTTTGGAGTCTTACTGATCTGGGAAATTCTGAAGATTTTGTTATTAATAAAAACTGTATAAGATTCCCATATTAGGTAACAGGCCACAGCTACTTTCACCTTGCTCCTCCACAGTACTTCTCTCACTTAGTTGAGCAAGCTCCACAAGGAAAAAAAAACCATACACGTTCCCCTTTACAGGAAGGGAAAAGGACATGGGATGAGGACAGGGAAGAGAAAGAAAAAGCCAGGATAATTGTCCGTTCTGGTCCTACCACCATGTTCCATTTGCTCACTTTGGCTCCTCTTTTATTAGAAAGTTCTTGCAATTATTATTTTTCCAAACCCACTGCTTAAGGCAGGTGATTGCTTAAGACAGTTTCACATTTCTTGCCTAAATGAACAAGTAATTGTTCTCTTTAGTCACAGGTTTCATGGGGAGTTGATGGCGTGTGTAATTTTCCTGGTGTGTCACATTAAGAACACTAAATTTTCACATCTACTTGACTAAAATGCTTTTGTGCATTACTCACACCTCTTAATAAATATATACAATTAGTTGTTGTTAGGTGAAGTAGGAGCAAAATACAATGAATGCAAAAGTGTCCTCCCAATCAGAGCACTACAAATCACAGTCAGAATAAGGGAAAGCAGCTGGTTTTCCATATCCACCTTTCTTTCCCCTGCTGTGTTGCCTGAAGAACAACATGCTTTTCATTATATTATTTCCAAGTAAACCCAATTAATTTATTTGCATTCCAGACGTCTGTCATGAAATTGTAGGGCAAGGAGCATGATTAAGCAGAAGCACTGCACCTAGTACTTTGTAGTAACTCTCTTTTTACTGGGCTTGGGTCTCACAAGGTTTTCACTAGAAACGGTTATTTTTGTTTAAATGCAGTTACAAACCAGATTCAAACAAGACCTCAATCTTATTTTGAACATGCCGAATCAGCTGCACATTTGGGAGGCCATCTCTAATTTTAAGGTAAATCCAAATTCTCTCTGATCCTTGGCAAGTGTTTATCTCTTGATAGCCATGTCTCCTAAATTGCCTCAGAGCTAAAGAGCCTCTAGGCTGTGCAAGAAAAACAAGCAAGTATATTTTTGTGCTGATGAACAGAACCAGAAAAGTTTAAGTAAGCAGTCAATGGTTAATTCATTCTTTCAGATGAGTCTTAGCAAGTCAGAGCATTTACTCAGTTGTTGAAATATATTTAAATATTACTTCAGTGTAATGTAATGCTACAAGATTTCTCATGGGTTCATATATGTATTATTGATGTACTCAAACAAAGTTTTAAGTATACAAACTAAATTGAAACATTAATCTCTGGGAACCTTTGATTCTGTATTCCTTCTTCCTATGTTTGTTTTTCTTTTTTACCCATGCAGAACGCAGACAAGTGTATTTACAAATGTAACATGTCCTCATGGCAATAAACAGGTTGTCACACTGCACCTCACTGGCAGTTGTAATATCAGACCAGTGCTACAACAAGCACTTAATATCCACCATAGAATAATTTTCTGAAAAGACACAGATCTATCAATTTTCAAAATCAGGGTTACCCGCACTCACACAATTAGTGTGAAATAGTATGCAGACTTGCATCTGGTCCACTGCTGCAGGAAGGTGATATATATGGAGACAGGTAATAGTCAGAGAAAGGCAGCAGTTATAGAAGACTTCATTATCAGGTGACAAAAAAAAAAAAACCCACATCCACAACATTTTATGCAGTGAAACTTCGATTAAAATATCTTTGAACCATTTATAGCAAACAAAATGTATTGTTTAATACCAGATTAACAAACTAAAACCAGCTGTTTCACACAGAAACTTCAAATTTGCTCCTCAATGAAGCTTTATGGCCCAAATAATTGTGAATGTCCTGTCATGCAGCAGAACTGGCTTCATTGCCTTGAACACTGTAATCCTGCAGTAGTCTCAGGTCTTGCTAAAATACGGTTACGGAATGTAACATACTTCCAAATAGTCCCATTTCCACCACCACATTCTCCTCAGTTCCATCAGTTCTCAATGTTACTTTGAATTTCAGCACATCCTCTTACATAAAAGGTCCCCTTTATGTACTGTATAAGGGCAACTAAAAAATATTTAGCATTTTTTATCACATTATAACATTTCTTGACTTAAATTTCCTGTTTACAATTTTCTACTTGAAGAAAACCAAAATGTTTTCACAGCTTAAAGACAAAATACATGTTTTTAAAATAAGCTCTTTGAGATCCCAAATAATTATGAACACATATGTAGCAAACTGGAAATACACTTCAAAAAAATTCCCATCACAGAGCCCATCTGTGTGATGATCAACATGCACTATCTCCAAGTGTTTATGCATTTCTCTTGCGTTGATACCATCAACTACAATCAAATTTTTAATATCTTGCTAACACAAGCAAGTCAAATGAATTTGACGCTTCTTAGACAGCATTCACCAAAGATAGGACTAAGACCAGATGACTTCAGCAGCAGCAGGCTTGCTTACTGCAAAAGCTCTGCAAAGAGCTTAATCAGCCAAACTACACATGCAAAAGGTAGTGCAACTTTTGTTAAACTATAAAACAGAAAACTTCAGTCTCTGTTCTACAGCAATGAAGGCTCTCCTTTGAATGGCAAGTCAACAGTAACAAGCAAAAACCACACAAATGTCACCTAAGGCCAGTAAATAGAGAGGAAACACTTTAGTAATGGATGACATTTTAAAATTTATTGATTGCAAATTTATATAAGCTAGATATGTACAAATATATTTTGCTACTCATTTGTGACCTCAAATAGCTTTTACACAGATGGCTAAGCTATTTTAAAATAAATATGGTACACTGTTCATACAGTTCCACCTGAACTGCAGACTCTTGCTAGTTTTACATCATGTTTCTCTAGCTGGACTATAATAGAGTAAGAGAAGACCTGGACACCATGCTTCAGTTTCTAGGAAAGCACTCAGTCTTACTCAGATCCCTAAAAGGGTAAGCAAAACATACAAGAGTACAATTTCTAATCATCATTTTCCTCATCATCAAATGAGAGAAGACTGCTGTTTTTTATTTGCTTAGCTGTACTCTGAGGAGTAGTTGCTTCTCTCTCAATTTTCTTTGCCTCTTTCATCTTCTTACTTGAACTTACATTGAAGTCCAAAATCTTCTCTGATGAACGTTTGGCTGGTTTCCTGAACATAATTTTTCCATCAGCAGGTTTTGGTTCACCATCTATAACAAAGATAGTAAAATCAGAACTCATCTGCACATGTTCACACACACATACAGATGTTCGCTATTATCTTTTCTTTTTCCTTAGAATCAAGATCAGCGAGACCTTTGATAGGATACAACAATCATGAAAATGTATTTTTTGGTCACAAAGTCTGTGCCGATCAATGCCCTTCCTGCACACAAATCTGCTCCATGGCAACCAGCCCTTGAAGACAGTTCTCCTGCAGTTCCTCTCAGAAATGGGTTTTCACTAACCAGTGCTTTAACTCAGTACATACTGTGAACAGCAGAGCTTTCCCCACACAATCCAGCCGCATCCACTTACCAAAATGGAAAGGACAACTTTGTAGGATCCTCTAATTCCACTTGACTATTTGTAAAATCCATGACAACAAATGTACTTATTTCAGATACTTATAGTATATCTTTAAAGAACAAAATGGCACATATACAGGACAAAGCTTTTCTTTTTCTTCTAATACACTCTGTACTGCTGACACAGTGAAAAAGATCACATGGTCATAAATGTGCCTTCCATTATCATATAAGATGAAAGTTTTAGGATTTCTTCATACCTGCAAAATTACTGATTCTGCTCCTCTGTGTGTACTGGAACAAATAACCATTTGAAAAACACAACTAATTTTAAAACAATTAAAAAAAAACAGGATTATGAAGCACAAGTAACAGCATCAAGGCACCATTTCTGGAAAAAAAAGAAGTGTAATTGTAAGGCATAAACCAAATACAGAGGCTTGTGTTGCAGTACTTCATAATCTTTATGATGTGTATATAACAGGAAGTTAAGGAACCCTAAGTTCTGTGTAGGCCATTTTTCCTGAATTACTTTTGTGAAATTCATTATTCAGCAGACATTTCCTAACAATATGCATATGGTGGACAAGATTACATACTATTTAATTATAACCAATAAATATCTTTTGCCTTTAGCACGAATTCTTTCCTCAATTCATAAGCATTATGTTAGAAGCCTAATATTTCAGTGTTATCATGCACATCACTGGCTCAAACACTCTTCAGTGCATACTCCAAACAATAAAATTATTAAATCTGGTGTCTGATTGCGTGTACAAATTAAGACCATCAACCTCATTAGGAAACTTCTCTCATAATTCCTTAAGTTTCACTGATTCTTTTTAAGAAGAAATATAGCATTAAAAAAAAAAGGGCCAATTCTGTCAGTGACTTCTACAGAACGCACTCTTCTGCAGTAGTTTATTAGAGAACGCTACTCGGCAGAGAATAACCACATCTGGGGAAAACATTTCATTACTGGTGCATTAGAAACACATTACAGTTACAAGGAATTAGTAGCAATAATAAACTATAGATACCAGCATACCTGTCAACAGTTCTGTTGCAAATTCTGCATGGAAAGTTTAGGTGCTTAGATGCTGTACATGGGATAGAGAAGTTCAGGAAGGGGCTATGGTAAATTCTGGCACAGAAAAATAACTATTTCTGAAAACATATCACATTCATTCAATCAAACTGCACTATGTACAATTTTTCTCAGAAGCTGGATTAAAAATTCAAAATATTTTTCCATATAACTGTCTCTACTTTGGAGCTCTAAAGTTAAAGTTAATCCCCTTACTGCTGGTTAGCTACAATTTTTACTTCAAAACCCAGATCTAACTTAAACAAGATCCAAGGCACATGATATACGCCACATTCTGGGGGGGGGGGGGGAAGGCATCTGTCAGAATAAGTTGACTCATAAGCAGGTGCAGCTGTCGATATACTTGAGCCAGCCAGCACGCAGACTGTATACAGTACCAGTACAGCTGTGGAAATAGGACTTCAAAGCAACCAGCTACTGCATAATCATGAGAGGCATAAAAAAAAATCTCTTGGACACTCTTTGAAAGAGCAATTAGATTTTTCTAGAATGGTAAATTGAAAAACCAAACTGCTAAAAACCTAACAAAAGCATATCCATAAAATAAATCAGATAAATACCTATGTACTCATATAAAAAAAGGAAATAAAAAAATTCAATTTTACACTCCAGTCTCCTGCTACCCATGTTGTGAACTGCACAAAATCATTTTATCTTGTCTACCAGATGGAGAAACTGATATGTATATATGCAATATGAGTTTAAATTCTTAATAAGCAAAGTGTATAAACAGAGTAAAGCTTAAAAACTCCACCAAATGGCAGCTAGCTCAGCTCTCACCTCCAGGGCCTCAATACTATTTGCGGATCATTCTGCATCAAAGGAAAATATTTTAGCTCTTGGCCTGGTTAAACACTGTCACAATTTCATTATATGCCCAAGGACATTTCTTTCGGCAGAAAGCCCAAGCCAGGTTCCGAGAGATATGATGCATTGGCAGTGCTTGGCCAAGAGTGAAGCAGATGAAGAAACACAGCCGGCTTAGCCTTACCTAAGCAACTTGTGGAAAGAGGGAGAACATACTATGGTTTTTGAAATAAAGTTACGTAGCAGCTCAAAAAAATTGTGTTGATTTGTTCAGACTGTCTTTTCCAGCTAGTAAAAGCCTCACCTCATCCTTTTAAATTTTACCAGATGCTTACATGTCAGCTGTCTTTTTTTTGTTCTATTCATGACCTCCAAAACCTGACTTGTATTAAGTAATACAAAGAAGAGATGGAAGAAACAGTTTCAGTGTTGTTATTTTTTTTTTAAAAGAGCCCTGATAAAAGACTGTATCAGCATTACAAATTGTGGAAAGCAGGATTTCTGATAAACACATTGAAGTAAAATTCAACCACCATTAAAGCATTGCAGGAGAAACAATAAAACCCACTTCTGATAGGAATCAAAAACATACACTAGCAGTTCAAATTCTGACTGTTAGTCAGTGCTGCTTTTACCTGATCACAAACTTTTACACTGCTCAACTAACTGATTGGGCACAATCAGATGCTGAGCTGAAAACTCACTTTGCAAGTGACATCAACTTAAGAAGCCATAAATTCAGGAATTTTACTCTTCACTTTTAATCGCATGTTATATATTACAAGATAAGTAGCAATTAGGGTCTGAAAAAGAAACACTGCCCTTCTGTTTATTGTATTTTTATGTAGTAGTCAGTTGTGTAGTTAGCAGCAACATTTTTCAGCAGTTTCTGTCTGCATGGGTCAATGAGGCAACAACAGGAAACAGAAATGCCTCTGAACTGACAGGAACAACAGGAGAGGCCGAGTAAGTAATATTTTAAAATATATGTCTATTCAATGACAAAGGTTGAAAAAAATACGTATAACCTGCCGAATTCCTTCATCATTTCTAAGGCTACAAGTTCAGGTCAGTAGTTTCACATGCTCCTTCAGGTGCTTTCTGGCCACCAATCTCTACGCATACCTTTGGAAGCATTTACTACAGGAATTATGCATACTAGTATCATGAAGATAAAGAGGCCAGTCTTCCTCAGATATTCAGTCCCATTTGTTTATGGGGACACTTGTGAAAGATTTTGTTACCCAATTATTGTAAAATGAACTTTGATTTAGATTCCTGCTGTTCACATGATGAAGAACAGTATGAACTCTGTGATATGGATCTAGTGTATCAGCTGCTTAAACTAAGGGAAGAGCTCTAATACCCAAGACAGCATGGACTCTATTCTCCTTGCCCCCTCTCCTGTCCTTCTCTAGCCACAGAATAAAGAATGAGATGAGAATAATATCAAAAGACTTTGAATGAGTAAGGACACCTTCCGCCAAATTCGGTCATCTGCATGTACCAGTGTCCCAGAAGCCAGATGAACTGGAAAAGCCATAGAAAAATCAATTCCATAGACTATAATGAATGCTGAGATTAAGTATCTTGCAGTAATTGCCATCTTTTCTTTTGTGCAAATTTAATTTCTGATAAGATCATTTTTTCTTGTCTCTGAACCAGCAGTAATGGTTTATAAAATGCTGCATAACTATATTAAGCAAAATGATTCTGTTGATAAACAAATGACTTCTTTTTAAAAAGCCTCAAAGTCAATCCTCCATGGCTAAAAATTTCAGTACAGTAGGGTCTTCAGTCATACAGGAAAGGTTCAGTACTAAATAAAAACATTTTCTGGGGCTACACTTGCAAAAGGCAGTGTACAAGTGTCACTACATTGTGTTCTGCCTTAGGAGGCAGCTAAGTGCATCTAACATGCTGATCAGCTGATTTTGCCAAATTAATGCAAAAGCGTTATTAATCTGTAAAAGAAAATTCAAGTCACAGAAACTGCTGGTGCCTGAAATAAAAAAAGGCATAGCTGTGTCAAACTGGTTATACAAGAAAATGAAGGAGAAAGGATTTAAATGAGCTATGGAAAACCCTAGAATAATATCCCCAGCCAAAGCCTGACGACAAGGACCTTCAAATGAAGACAATCACTACAGATAGAAAAGAGGAGAGGGCAGAACCTCAAAACTGAGTAGCTTCTATGTTTTCAAAAACTTAACAGTTTCTATTGATAACAAATAGTTACCAACATACTACTTACAATCTACCAAAGTGCCTCAGCATTGACACCAACATGGTGGAAAGGATGATTACCTGGAAATCTACTTCCCAGCTGCCTTTTCAGCTTCACATAATTTCAACTAATGATCTGATTCGAGGCTATATATTATAGTCTAGTACTCGTTAAATCAATTCAACTCTGGGACAAAAATCAAAGAAACAAAAATGTAATCAAAATCATGTAGCATTAAAGTTCCTTTATATTCCCCATTTTCAGAATTCGTGATTATAAAAAAAAAAAAGGAATGAACATATTATTCAAAACTGTCTCTATTAAGCTGCCTAAATACCTGCACCTGACTAGAAATCAGAATTCAAATCCAGAGGTCAGACTGACAGTGCAGAGATGTACAAAGACTCAAAGCAGTCTTCAGCAACTGTAGCACACTCACCCACACCTTCATTGAAAATTTCACAGGGTCCTCTCCCTAGCAGAGGCACACTGTAGCACTTACCCTGCTTATTCCCATAAGCCAGCAAATTAAAAGAAGGCCAAGACCTCATATTAACAACAAAGGCAGATGAATGAATAGTCACACAATACCAGAAGATAGGGCAGCAGTCCCCAGAGCATAGCAATTCAACACTCCCACTACCTTCTACTGTGGTTTTTTTTCTTGATACAAATGCTACAAATACTACTGGAGGGCTGAAGGGGTAACAAGCAGAGCTGCCAAAGTCCTACAGGGACTCAATACTACTATACTCACTAAATGCAATTGTGTCTTCAGAATGTCCTTTTCCACCAAAGAAGTTCAGTTACTCTATTCAAATACACTTCCATTTCATACTGTGTATTCAGCTTGGTAGCTGTTTTGGACTTTTTTCACAGCATGGACTCCATCTCAATAGATTCTTGTGGACAACTACTTCTTTTTGCCCAGCCTTACAATATCATTTTCCCTCCTACTGTGATCATTCAAAATTCAAGTTGCTTATATGAAAAGAAAACCAATGCTCAGAAAGAATCACACCATTTCTTTCCAATAGGTCAAAGTTTCTCCCAATACCCGGAGGGTGATCCCATTTTTTAAAAGAAATCACTTGGCAGCTTTATAAACTCCAACACCAAGCACATGCTTACACTTCAATAAAAAGAGACCAGGAACTAAGTGGAAAGCCGAACACAATTTCTCAGCAGAGTTAAAATTACATAAAGACAGCTCTCAGTCCACCATCTGGTTATACCTAACACACATTTATCTACTTGCAGAAAGAAATCAGATGTAGTTTATTCAGTTTCAAGATAAACTACATAATAAAAAAAGGAAGAATTTTTCATCAATCTAATAATCAAAAAATGTAAGCTTCTCAGTATATTTTCTCCCACTACTGCTATTCAAATTCTACATTTATACAATCTTCACCATTTACATTTTAACACATACTTCTACATAAGGACAGCTCAAACCTGAATTTCCCAAGCCAAACAGCAGAAAAAGACAGAAGCTAAGGATGTCATTTTGGCAGTTATGTGTTAGCCTCTTAATCTGCTCTGAACTCAATTTACCGTCTTTGTAAACAACCACAACGAGGAAAAGTTTGACAGTTTCTACGAATTGCCTTTCTATTTTATAACTGCAAAGTTCCAGTTCTATATTCTTCACTATCAAGACATTTCCACTAAAGACAGTAATATCTACCTTTAATCTACCAAGTCTTCTGTCAGATAAAAATAAAGCTACATTTTGTCCTGTGTGATGATGGAAGGTTTTGGACTGTCAAAGCATTTTTGTCAACGATATCTGAATGATGAATGCTGACAAAAATTCTTAACATTATTGTATTCATTAACTATAGTTTCATATCTTTATTGTCTAACTGCAGCAGCCCTCCCACATCACTTCCATCTTTCCATTCCTGAAAAGTACGTTAAGTAATGTAGATAAAGCTTTCTAATTCTTCACAGGAAGGAAACATTTTTTCTATACCTTGCTGTTTGTTGGCACTATTGTATCATCAGTTATTTTCAACTATTCCATTGAGCTTTGCTGAATATATTTGTAAGTCACAGCACATACTGGGGATGACTTTAAGCAAGTAATAACATGAACTAGTCAGTTAAATAAATATATCACTGAGCTTACGCACCTACCATTCTTTCTACTGAAGCAGTAACCCAAGTTTTCTCCTTCCACCCACTCACTTTCATGAACTCACCCTTAAGACATCCACTCCACTGTCAAATTTGGCTGAAAATGAGTTAAAATATTATCACAGGTGAAATCAAAAGAAAAAAAAGATTTAAGGTGGTATTTGGAGGTAGGATAAAGCATGATCAAGAAGCACAGAACTGCAACACTATAAAAAGCCAGACAGCTTGGTTATGTACTCAGCAACTTCTGATTAGAAATCACAAGTCTAAAAGATTTAGCTGAAAAATTCAAAACAACTAATCAAAGGTAGTATTAAACAGTAGAAAACTGAGCAAATACCTAGCTCAGGTAGCTCTAAGTTATCTCTCTTTGGCTGTACAAAGCAAGAAATTAGTAGTTTGAAACTCACCTGATTCATTTGATTTTAAGGCGTCTTTGATTTGTTGTTTAATTTTCATTGCTTCTTCAGCAGTCAAGTCCCCTTTTTTCAGCGTTACCACCTGAGGCTGCTCATCTTCATTGTCACTATCATTGTCATCTGCAAGCGGAAGCTGCTCTCTCTAGACAGGAGAGAAATAAAAGCAATTATGATCACCACATTAAACCACAACAGGCAAGGCTGGGCTAGTACTCTATTTTTGCAGTTAGGTTAGTGAGACCTGGCACAGCTATCAGTGCCAGGTCCTCCCAACATATTTTGTCCAAATGACACTCCCATTCTATCACTGAGATGTAATGTCTGCTGGAAAAAAAATAGCATGGGCTCTTTCAATTAAAGACTAAAAGAGTAGGAATTTGAAAGGCAAATTACTCTTTTTGTTTGTAATCTTCACTGTACAAGCATTACCTGACGCACAATGATACAATAATCTTAAGAAAGCATGGATCCAGATTTGGATCTTTTATGTTGTACTCAAAGCAGTGGAAAGGGAAATGGAGTCCCTGATGGCTTCGTTATGCCTGACCAAATCACTGTTAAAGGTTACTGACACAAGGAAGCCTACATTCCTGTTTCCAGTCTCTCAAATCTGTGCTCTAAGACAAAAGAATCCTTTGGAATCAAATCTTATATAAATGAACTTGTTGTTAGGGAAACTTCAGTTCAACAACATTAAGTATGGCAATATTACAGGAACTGAGAATTTAATCTTAAAAAGAAAAGTATAGATAGCATTACCATCAACTACTGAAGTTACCAAGAGATGGAAAAAATGCAGTCTCCCTCAGGAAATGCAACAGTTCATACCAAGTTTACCAAAAGCATTTTCTGTCAAATTCTTTTATCACAAATAACAATGGCCTGCTTTCTTAAGGCATCCTGCAAACCCCTACACTTAGCAGGAAACACATATGCAAAAGCATATTGCAAACACAGAGGTGGGGGAAAGCAGAGGAGGAACCTCTGAAAAGGCTGCCTTTTAACAAGTTGGCCTGAACACTACTACCCCTGCCTTTCCTTCCTGATGGGAGTTTGTGTCTGCTGACCTGATGTGAAGATGGTATTAATCACCTTCCAGTTTATTTGTTTACTATACTCCTAAAACACTTTTTTTAAAAAAAATCCATATCAGGTCTTTGCAAGGCCACTTAAACCTGGGGCCTCAATGCCACTGCCCTCACAGAAAGCCTGGGCCCCAACTGGCACTGGCTGCTTTGCAAAGGGCACTACAGCGGCAATTATGAAAAACAGCACTGGGAAGGGCCACTGGATTTTGCTGTTGTCTTTCATCTCCAGCACAGGGGCAAAAATCAAGCTACAAAGATGATGCCAGCTCACTTTAAGTGGGAAACTGCTGCTCCCCTTGCATCGCTGCTACCCTAATGCCTGCCATAGGGACTCTCCCCGGGCTTCATGGAGCTGGCACTGCCTCTTCGCACCGATACCGAAAATGCCACCAAATAAACTATGACTCATTCTGGAGTTTTAGACAGCAAGCACCCTTAATCAGGGCTGGGCAACACAAGGGGGCGATCTCCCATCAATCCTGCGCAGAGACACAATGTATTTTCCACTCACACGTGTATAAATTGTCCCAGAAATCTTACACATGTTCTGTTACTTTGCAAAGACTGATCTTAACGTTATTATGAACTTCCCAACAGTCAAATCTCTTGCTAGGTTGGAGCTTTGGAGCCAGCTCTGCCTGACCTCACATCTGAAATAGGGAAAGGCTGCAAACGTAAGTGATTACAGCAGCAGGCACATCTGCTCAGCACAGATCACACAAGGCGTTATCATCTCCAAATAATAAACAGTGTCTGAAAAAAAGCTGCTTGAAAGAAAACACGCTGGCAGAGGGACATTCCATCTTAAAAAAAAAAATACAATTACTGAGACGAAACTGAACTCTACTTCAGCTTAAATGAAAAACATTCCACTTTTTGCAACAGCAACTCCTCCTCCCGGCGCGGGTCCGGGAACAGGGGCCAGGCCGCGGCCCAGGCACACAGGGAAGGGAGGCCGCGCCGCGCCGTTACCTTGGTTTCCACCGTGGGCCCCTCCCGATACCCGACCTGCCGCTTGAAGCGGCTCAGGAAGGCGGGCTCGGCCGGCCGCACATAGGAGACCTGGTTCCTTTTACTCATGGCGGCCGAGGCCGCAGCCGCCGCCCGCGCTTCCGGGCCGAGGGTGGAAACAGTGCCGAGCGGACGGCGGCCCGCGTGGGTCAGAATGACGCGGGGCCGCCCCCACCGCCATGCTCGCCAGTCACGTGACGGGGGCGGATGAGCCAGTGAAAGCGCAGATAAATGCAACCATAGAAGCACCGGGCTGGAAAAGTCCTTTGAGATCGCCAACTCCAGCTGTACCTGCCCACTACTAAATCATGTCCCCAAGCACCTCATCTACCCGCCTTTTAAACACCTCCAGGGATGGAGACTCAACCACCTCTCTGGGCAACCTGTGCCAGTGCCTGAGAACCCTTCCAGTGAAAACATTCTTCCTAATGTCCAATCTGAACTCCCCCGATGCAGCTTGAGACCGTTCCCTCTTGTCCTATCACTTGGTATAAGAGACCAACATCCGCCTCTCTACAACCTCCTTTCCTGCAATTGTACAGAGCAATAATGTCCCCCTTCAGCCTCCTCCAAGCTAAACAA
>WAAB01009284.1:0-12085 GCA_013389865.1 Piaya cayana
GAATTGAAACAGAGGATGGCATTTAGGACAATTCTAAATTCTCTACACCCTCATGTAATAACCCTGCCAGACTGCGACAATTCAGAGTCCATCTCCAGGACTTCCGTGACCTGTGTTCTCTTTCATAATAAATTTAACCGCTTCAAAACAGAAACACAGAGGACACGTGGTCCAATACTGCAGCCATATGGGGAAAATGCTTTAAGAGTAGGATTTCTTTGAAGTACAAAGGCACTTACGCTTCCTGCTGTAAATGTGAACATCGGAAGGAATATGATGGCTAGTTTTGCTTCTGGCATCTTCGTACACACGGCTGCAAGGACAGTCATTATAGCTCCTGACTGCAAATAAAGGAAAATACAGGAACGTAGGCAGAGATGTTACATAAGAGAACATTTATTTTTTTCTGCATGCGAACCCATTTTCCTCTCAGCTTTCTTTTTCAAAGTCCTTTTCAATCCTGTGGCAAACCTCAAGGTATAAAGCACCACAGCAAAGTTCAGAATAAAAATAAAACAAGACATTATTTATTTTCAAAAGCAGAAATCATAAATACTACAAAAAAAAACCAGCCTCCAGTGCTCTTCTATAATTAAAAAAAACCTTTCCCTGATTTTTAAGATAACAATTTAAGCTAATGTTCATTTTTCCCAGTAAACCCTAGAAATCTAACACATCTGAGGTGTTGATGTTTGATCAATATGAAGGGATTCATTCTGAAGCTTGCACCAAAACAAAGAAAATAACAGATGGACAGGGACAAAAAAATCTTTTGTCAATGAAACAAGCAATTCCTGGTCTGCACTAAACTGACCGCAGGCTTTTGTATCAACGAAGTATCTCAATGGAAAAGCTGCAAATGCAGTAAACGAATGCAACCTGTGCCAGTGTCAGTAAATTTAGATTAAGAACACTGGGAAGTCACTTGCTCCAGAGATAGTTTCTTCACAGGACAAAGAGACAATACATAGATAGCACTATCAAAAATCAACAGATTTTTTTCATCCAAATTGAAAAATAAGAATCTGACTTCTGTTTTTTATCAAAATTTAGTAAAGATAAGAAGCCTCTAAACCTTGGTAAATGGATAGGTTCTCCTCAAACTTACAGCGAGTGATATGTTTTAAAGCATTCTACTACTGAAAATGTTTGTAAAGAACAGACAATCATCACCTCCTCGGTCTGCCCTTTCTGCACAGCACTGACTACAACTTGACTAGTATTACATGCAGCTTTTGTTTGATAAGATTCTACGATTCTACGATTCTAACTGCTCAGTGACAGGACGTCCCGCTGTTAAGTACTCATTTACAAGCCAGGGGCATTGAGTGGTAATAGTTCTGGGTTGCTGCCACGAGAGTTAATATATCTGAAGAATAAGTAAGTTCTCACACAAGACTAAACGCCTGGTTACTTGGTAAAATTTCCTAGTTTCCACTATCCCAAATACATTCTTGGCTTTTAAGCAGGTCACAGAATCCAGCAGGTCTTGAAAACAGCTTCAGAGATCATTATGAGGCCTCTCACATTCCGAGATACTTACCGCTCCAAGGGATGGTTCAAACCTTCCAGTGGCCATTTTAGCAACATAGCTGACAAAAGTGGAGATTACCCCTAAAAAAAAGGAAAAAACGACTCTTGGAAAACAACGCCAGCACCGCAGATGAGCATCAGAAAGTACAACAATGTTATCTGTACATCTTCCTACAAAAGCTCATGTAAGCAGTGGAGTTGGGTGGGTTGGGTTTTTTTGCAGGGAAAGGGTGATCGTTTTAACTTGAATTAAGTATCAACTTTTTTCATGGAGCTCCCATAAGCCTGCATTAAGAGCTATTTTATTTTGGTAGCTAAGCATGACATAAAACCAGATGCTTGTATTGTCACGATATTTTGCAGCCAAACACCTGGAACCTGTCAACGTTCTGTACGACTCAAAAAAGTGCTGCCATTAGTACAGAGCTATCTGTCACACACCTAATAACCACGCACACGCTTCACTGCCATGAATATATATTTATACATTTTAAATGTTGTAAATAAACCTTACCAGCAGAAAGATACACTGCCATGAACTGCTCACATCCCAGAAGAGACACAATGCTGCTGGAAAAACTCCACAAAACATACATATTTGCTGCCATGTGGAATAGAGAGAAGTGACTAAACGTAGAGAGCAGCATGGGAGAACACAGGGCTTCTACAAAACAGAAAAACAACACCAAAAAAAGGAGGTCAGTGTTCTAATTTGCTTCAAGTTGCACGTCATGCAGACTAGAAATTTATCACAAAATACCAAATACTAATTACGCTTAAAATTCTCAAACACAAGCTACGCAATAAACCCAGAAATGTAACAGATTTCAAGATCTTTCTGAAAGGTAGAACATATACCCCAGAGATATGCAAGCAGTATGAACAGCTACTTTACAATTCTATGAATTACCTACTGGGGAATGTTTAATATAAAACATTTATCTTGCAACACATCTCCTATGCTTTGTAAAGGAAAAAGATTTTATTCATATATGCATGTGGTGAAATATTTTTAATGTATTATATAAGCATCCAGATAAGATTAACTTTGCTTTGGATGCAAAGAAAAACTAGTTTTCGTTGAATGGTTTGGGTTGGAAGGGACCTTAAAGATCATCTAGTTCCAACCCTGTGCCTGTTCCAACACCTCCCACCGGACCAGGCTGCTCCAAGCCCCATCCAACCCGGCCCTGAACACCTCCAGGGATGGGGCAGCCACAGCTTCTCTGGTCAACCTGGGCCAGGGCCTCCTCAGCCTCATAGGAAAACATTTCTTCCCAAGATCTACTCTAAATCTCCCCTTTCTACTTAAAACCATTGCCCCTCGTCCTATCCCAGCACTCCCTGATAGGGCCCCTCTCCAGCTTTCCTGCAGCCCCTTTCAGTACTAGAAGGTTGCTGTAAGGTCTCCCCAGAGTCTTCTGCAGGCTGAACAACCCCAAGTCTCTCCAGTCTGCCCTCATACAGGAGCTGTTCTAGCCCTCGCATCACCCTTGGCAGCCTCCTCTGGACTCACTCTTCAAAAAGCTACTATCTCTCCTCACTGAAACAGTATCCTTGAAAATGCAAAAAATCCAATTATCAGGTTTAAAGGTCAACATTATCTAAACCAGTCGTGCCTGCAGTGACTGATGCTCAGATCTGGGTAACAGCTATCTTTAGCTCTGAAGCGTGGGAGGAATATTGGTTGAGCTTCCACATTTTCAGCAAAAATTAAGAGGACAACAGAAAGTACTCTCCTAATGTGCATTTGTCTCCTTCTTTTGACTCTTATCTCTACTGTAGAAAACTAATCTTCTGCCCTTAAATTCTAGTAACTTGCTTTCCTCTTCAAAAATCTCAAAGTAAAAGGGTTTTTTTTTTTGTTTTGTTTTTCCAATGTGACCCAAAGCACTGCCTTGAAACAAGGACTCCGTGCATAACATACAGACTCCTGCTTGTCTGTTGATGAATGCACACGTAGATGTGACTGTTGACTGCTCTGTCTGCACCCCACAGAACATTAAAGGAAGGGGAGGAGCAGGGAAGCATCACTTTTGAGACTGGGTTTTGAATGTCGTTACATAGCATGATTGATTCTCCTCCTTTCCAGAAACTAGCATGATTAGCATTCTGTCCAGGAAAGCAGTGGTATCACCTAGAGAAATACCTTTTGACCTTGACAAAGGCAGGAGCTGCGTCCACCAAAGGCAGTAAAAGGCCAGAGAGCAGGCAACAGTTTGGACTTTACAATATTTAGAGGAATACCAATAAGTCATGCTTTTTTAGCTTAAACCGTTACTTCTAATTCTTTTCCCTTCAAAGTGTTTTCACTGTAGGCACAATGACATCCTTGCATGCGCACGACCAAGACTGCTCATGGGAGATGAAGCTGTGAGTAAGCTACGTGCCGAGCGAAGCTTTTGCAGTACAACCACAGGTCCTATTACCCCAACGCAGAGAAGCCCCTCGAATTACTGTTCACTTACTGGAGGATGGATCCGAGGTGAAATATGTAAACATAATCCGTCGCATACCAGGCAGCCTCCATAAACAGAATACAAAGACATTTGCAGCTATAATACCTATTAAGAAGGAAAAACAGTATAAAAGCAAATCATGAATGCAACATGCCACATGTAAACAAGCGTTCAAATGTCAGCTTACAAGAATCATACTTTTTCTCCACTAATTCATTGAAAGCAGTACCCACGACTTGCTCCATAAAAAGTTTAGAAAAATGCTGAAAGCTACATTTATATATTTACATAGTGGAAGCCCTTCAGAAATATGACACTTAATTGCAAATGTTTTTCATGTACAATGTGATGATCGAATGCCACTATCCAGAAAATCCATACTTAAGACATTCAAACAATGGTTTCAAACTTCTATTCCACTGTAGAACCAGTGAAACAAGAGCCAGCTCCGGAGGTCTCATTTCTCACCCCTCTAGCTGCTTATTCCCAAGTGGCACCAATCTAATGCGGCTACATTTAACTGCGCACAGAGGCTAGGGGGAGCCCGCAGACAAGCACTACACATCCCCTTCATTCTCTCAGGAGGTTTTGGGGCAATCGTAAGAGTACTGTTTAAAGATCAAGCATAAGAAGTTGAGTTTGCATTGCTAAGGCATACGTACTTTTGGGAGACAGCAAACACAGCTTTTTACTGCTGTTGTTTATTGCAATCTTATTCTGGTTTAAATAAGAATGGAAATAAATAGAATCATAGAATAACTAGGTTGGAAGAGACCCACCGGATCACTGAGTCCAACCATTCCCATCAATCACTAAACCATGTCCCTCAGCACCTCATCCACCCGTGCCTTAAACCCCTCCAGAGAGGGTGACTCAACCCCCTCCCTGGGCAGCCTCTCCCACTGCCCAATGACCCTTTCTGCGAAAAATTTCTTTCTCATGTCCAGCTTAAATCTCCCCTGGCAGGGCTTGAGGCCATTCCCTCTTGTCCTGTCCCCTATCACTTGGGAGAAGAGCCCAGCTCCCTCCTCTCCACAACCTCCTCTCAGGTAGTTGCAGAGAGCAATGAGGTCTCCCCTCAGCCTCCTCTTCCCCAGGCTCAACACCCCCAGCTCTCTCAGCCATTCCTTGTAAGGCCTGTTCTCCAGACCCTTCACTAGCTTCCCCTTCACCAGAAGCATAATGGTGCAAAGTTATTGTTCTTGTTTAAAGTGCCTTTTCTATTTCTATCCAAGCATTCAGGTATTTGAAATGTTTTACAACAGCTAGAAACATTAAAGGGGACCTTTCTTTACAGATATCACAATCATTCTCTGCTTGAGGTTTGCAAGAAAATGTAAGATCTGTGAAAAACTAAAATCTGTAAACCCTAGAAGCAAACTTTTAATAGATCTCTTCTTTTGGTACTCCATCCTATTCCACCACACTCTTTTCTTAAAGGAATTATTTTCCCTGCATGCCACACCAAGCTGCTACAGAACCCTCAGCAATTTCAGTTCAGGAAGCACAACTCTGTTCCAGCAATCAGGAATCAGGATCTGAATGGCTCAGGATCCGCCAGCTACTATACTGCTAATTAGATTAACTTGATGTTGAAGGATGCTCTAGGGACTACAGAATGTGAATGTTCCCATCCTTCCTCAAATCAATATTTGTATTGTGGCTTGGCTTGCATCATGAAGAGCAATTCAAAGCACTACACCAAACTTTTTAGCAGGTAGAATAAATAAAAGCAGACATGACTTAGCTATTTTGTTTACATTTTAATCAAGTTCTCATAAATGTATCTCCACACAATACATTTCTCTTGGGGGTTTCAAGTCACTTCAGCTTAACCAATCCAAACTACATCATAGCCAAAGGAAAGCTCACAAGTTGCTTCTTGTTTGCAAAACTCTGTATGTAAAACAGCAAAAAACTACCAAGAAGTTTTATTTCTATGCATCAGTGGAATATATACTTGTATTCTTTTGAAAATACTTGCTGTTCTTCACAGTTCCTGAGAAAAATGTTGCTAGGGAAGATCCTATCTAATCCTTCACATGCTCTCATACAGATCATAGAATGCGTTGGGTTGGAAGGGACCTCAAAGCCCATCCAGTTCCAACCCCCCTGCCATGGGCAGGGACACCTCCCACTGGATCAGGTGCCCAAGCCCCATCCAACCTGGCCTTGAACCCCTCCAGGGATGGGGCAGCCACCACTTCTCTGGGTAACCTGTGCTAGTGCCTTCCCACCTTCACAGGAAAACATTTCTTCCTAATGTCTAATCTAAACCTCCCCTCTTTTAGCTGCAATGCATAGGAATTTTTTTAGTGCGTACAAAAAATATTTCGTGAGAAGGAATTGTAGCAGAGATAGTGGACGTTCCCATGTAAGTTCACACATGCTTTCAGCCCAACAATGTAAATGTGGTACGAAAGCCATCTGTTTTAACATACTGTACCTGTTTGCCATATTTCTCTTCCTGTGAATGCCTAATACTTGTAAGCTAACACAAACCTGTCACAGTCCGCTGACCCTCGGTCAGGTTATTCCACCAGCTGTTAACCTGAAAGGGAATTGTACATCAGTGCCACTGCAGAGTATTTGCAATTTAAAGAACAGTCACAGACGGTTCTACCTTTTTAAGAATGGAAAGCATTTGTTTGAAATCTGTTCAGTAAATCAGTTTCAAAGTTTTTGATTTCTGACATGTTTAGATTTTCAGGCTGCCATTTCCTTACTCAAGAATAGTTATCAACCTTCCTTTTCATAAAGTATCGCAACACAGATGAAGAGTTTCTTCAAAAAAAAGAATGGGTTATGTTCTTTAACACAATTGCTTGGGTTACCTCTGCTTGTACTAAACAAGGATCTAGCCCATAATGCTCCCTTCAGCAGATTAGCCAATGTCAGCATAAACCCTGCCTCGACTAAGCCTCACTCTAGCACTGTCCAACATCGCACCACCCACCTTTGAGAGATTCCACTTTTGTGCCAGGGTCACTTTTGCAGAGGTGGCTCACAAGATGTGGAATCCATTCCCCCTTGCGTCCAGCTCACCCAGCCCTCCTTCAAGTTTAAAACCCCTGAAAAAGTTTATTTTGAGCGCAGTCAGCCCACAGACAAATTCAACCCCCCTTCCCTTTCTCAGCTTTCAATGTCATTTTGGACAAATGTTTTACTGATATCTCAATAACCTTCCAACCACTTCGGTGCAGACAATATTAAAAAAAAAAAAGTCACCTGTAGGTTGGAGGTAGGGGGAAGCAATGCTGTATGAAACAATTCATTCACTATTTGATATCAAAGTAACAACTTCATTGTATATTTTAATTCTGTGGTACAAGCTACAGATACTGCATTTCCTACAAAGTTTTCCACTTCAAGAACACTAAACAATTTCTCTGAAGTAGAAGCTGATGCCCTCAAAAGCTATTGGGAGATCCTGAACTTTTAAAAAAAAAGAACTTACATCTTGAAGATGGGGATTGGGAGTTTAAGCCTATTAATAAAAAGGCAGTTTTATATTATTTTTGGACACCAGAGGTTTAAAATGAGGAGGATAAAACCAAAATTCTTTGCAATATTAAGCGGCAAACATGATCTCACTGCACTTCATACACACTGAGCAAGAAAGCTTGGCCTGGATAGGACAGAGTTAATTTTCTTCCTAGCAGTTCATACATGGCAGTGTGTTCTAGATTTTTGACCAAAACAATACCGATAACACACCAGTATTTTAGCGCGCAATGCTCGGACTGCATCATGACCTTCTCCATTTCTCATTCTGCCCCTGCAGTGAATGGACTTGGGGTGCGCAATAGGCTGGGAAGGGACACAACCAGGCGGACGATCCGAACTAATGCCAGAGATATTTCCAGTAATGGGAAAATAGGAGATTTTTGGACCTTTAGCCATCTCTGACTTACGAGCTGGCTGGGCACCAGTCTACCCACAGAACAATTGTCTTTATCACTTTCCCGTTTTCTTCTCTTTCTCCCGCTTATCAAACAGTTATTTTTGCCAGATGTTTGATCCCCAAGTTCTCCTGCTTTTTTAATTCCTGTACTCTTCCCCCATGCCGCTTGGGGTTTGTGGGAGAAGCAAGCAAGCAGCATGTGGTCCTTGGCTGTCTCTCAGGGGGAACTCACAACGTATTTCAAAAGTACCACAGAGCACACAATTCACGTGACAAAAACGGCTCCTCTGCACCCTACCCAGGGCCCTGTGCTTCTCCAGCTCCACATTCAGCCCTACCTCCCTTGGACAAGCAGGCCTGAAAGAGTAATGAAGCTTGGTCTATCACAAGCCACAGTACTAACCTGGAAACAAACATAAAACACAGATGTGCATTTAGTTTAGTTTTAAATACACTTAACTGTAAACTAAATTACTGATGCTTTCAGGACGCCAACTAAATTTATAACAAGTCTTGCAGTACTGGTGTTGTTCTTGCTGTCTGAACTTCTAAGTATTTCCATGGAAATATCAGTTCTCAAAGAGAAAAACCCTCTAAACCCTTAGGTATAGCAAAACTAAAGGTTTCTAAAATACCCAAAAGGCAAATGGCACCTAGTTTAGGTACACTAACTACTCACAGAATGGTCTGGGTTTGAAAAGACCCCAAAGACCATCCAGTTCCAACCTCTGTCATGGGCAGGGACACCTCCCACTGGACCAGACTGCTCCAAGCCCCATCCAGCCTGGCTTTGAATACCTCTAGTGATGGGGTAGCCACCACTTCCCTGGGCAACCTGGGCCAGGTCCTCATCACCCTCATAGGAAAACATTTCTTCCTAATGAGGTCTTGGTTTATGGTCCTTCTCCCTTGGACAGTTGCAAAGCATTATTTGATATTAGTTTTGCCATCCTCTCAGATCTATAAACAAGAACTGCACATGGCAGCTGGTGCAATTGGGTCCTGAAGGGCAGGGTGTACATGGCACAGGTTCAAAGCGTAGGATGGATGTTGTGTTGGATGGAGTAACGTGGTGTTTGCTTTTGAAAGCTGCTCTTTTGCAGATGGTTTCTGTTAGCCAACTCTCACACTACTAACGCAACTCATCTAGATGCTATTTTTCTCCAGTGTGGCTTCTGCAGGGATAACGTGATTCCTAGAATCACAGAATGGTTTGGATTGGAAGAGGCCTTTATAGGTCACCCAGTCAAATACCTCTGCAGTAAGCAGAGACATCTTCAACTCAATCAGGTTGCTGAGAGCCCCATCCAATCTGGCCCTGAAAGTTCCCAGGGGCATCTAGCACCTCTCTGGGCAACCTGGGCCAGTGTTTCACCACTCTCAGTGTAAACAGTCTAAACCTCTCCTCTTTCAGCTTAAAACCAGCACCCCTTATCCTATTACTACAAGCCCTGCTAAAAAGTTTTTCCTTATCTTTCTTATCAGTACTGAGAGGCTGCAATGAAGTCTCCTTGGAGAGTCGCTGAGGAGTGCTGCCTTCTCCAAGCTGAATAAACCCAGCTCTCTCAGCCTCTCTTCACTGGGGAGGTGTTCAACGCCTTTCACCATTTTTGTGGCCTCTACCAGTTTTCCTCATATGGCAACGCAATTTGCTGAGAACAGGCAGTTTCTCCACGTCAGGAATCAGTGCCAGCAAGATGGGGCTGTGGTGCAAATGGGGCTGTGCTCCTGGTACGCGGGGCCTCCTGTTACCTGCTTCCTGAAGTCTCCCCTCTTCTGCGGCCGCATCCTGTCCAGCCAGTCTGCCCGGGCTTCCTCCAGGTACGTGTGGACACGGGACTTGAGCGACTCATACTGCCAGACCGCAGCGGATGCAAACGCCGAACCTGACACCTGTGGGAGGACTTGGGTCAGTGAGCCCTGCATCGAGCACCCTGCAGCCCTGCACCCAGCACCCCACACTCCACCCCATGCCCCTGCACCCCCAGACCTGCACCCAGCATCCCGTGACCCATGTCCCCCACCCCACACCCAGCATCCTGCACCCCCATCCCACACCCTGCCCCAGTCACCTGTAGGTTGGAGGTAGGGGGAAGCAATGCTGTATGAAACAATTCATTCACTATTTGATATCAAAGTAACAACTTCATTGTATATTTTAATTCTGTGGTACAAGCTACAGATACTGCATTTCCTACAAAGTTTTCCACTTCAAGAACACTAAACAATTTCTCTGAAGTAGAAGCTGATGCCCTCAAAAGCTATTGGGAGATCCTGAACTTTTAAAAAAAAAGAACTTACATCTTGAAGATGGGGATTGGGAGTTTAAGCCTATTAATAAAAAGGCAGTTTTATATTATTTTTGGACACCAGAGGTTTAAAATGAGGAGGATAAAACCAAAATTCTTTGCAATATTAAGCGGCAAACATGATCTCACTGCACTTCATACACACTGAGCAAGAAAGCTTGGCCTGGATAGGACAGAGTTAATTTTCTTCNTGCCCCCCAACCCAGCACTCCCGCCCCTTGTACCCCTTGCTCCCCTCCATGCATCCCACTCTGCACCCAGCAACCCCCACTCTGCATCCCCNATTTTAGCGCGCAATGCTCGGACTGCATCATGACCTTCTCCATTTCTCATTCTGCCCCTGCAGTGAATGGACTTGGGGTGCGCAATAGGCTGGGAAGGGACACAACCAGGCGGACGATCCGAACTAATGCCAGAGATATTTCCAGTAATGGGAAAATAGGAGATTTTTGGACCTTTAGCCATCTCTGACTTACGAGCTGGCTGGGCACCAGTCTACCCACAGAACAATTGTCTTTATCACTTTCCCGTTTTCTTCTCTTTCTCCCGCTTATCAAACAGTTATTTTTGCCAGATGTTTGATCCCCAAGTTCTCCTGCTTTTTTAATTCCTGTACTCTTCCCCCATGCCGCTTGGGGTTTGTGGGAGAAGCAAGCAAGCAGCATGTGGTCCTTGGCTGTCTCTCAGGGGGAACTCACAACGTATTTCAAAAGTACCACAGAGCACACAATTCACGTGACAAAAACGGCTCCTCTGCACCCTACCCAGGGCCCTGTGCTTCTCCAGCTCCACATTCAGCCCTACCTCCCTTGGACAAGCAGGCCTGAAAGAGTAATGAAGCTTGGTCTATCACAAGCCACAGTACTAACCTGGAAACAAACATAAAACACAGATGTGCATTTAGTTTAGTTTTAAATACACTTAACTGTAAACTAAATTACTGATGCTTTCAGGACGCCAACTAAATTTATAACAAGTCTTGCAGTACTGGTGTTGTTCTTGCTGTCTGAACTTCTAAGTATTTCCATGGAAATATCAGTTCTCAAAGAGAAAAACCCTCTAAACCCTTAGGTATAGCAAAACTAAAGGTTTCTAAAATACCCAAAAGGCAAATGGCACCTAGTTTAGGTACACTAACTACTCACAGAATGGTCTGGGTTTGAAAAGACCCCAAAGACCATCCAGTTCCAACCTCTGTCATGGGCAGGGACACCTCCCACTGGACCAGACTGCTCCAAGCCCCATCCAGCCTGGCTTTGAATACCTCTAGTGATGGGGTAGCCACCACTTCCCTGGGCAACCTGGGCCAGGTCCTCATCACCCTCATAGGAAAACATTTCTTCCTAATGAGGTCTTGGTTTATGGTCCTTCTCCCTTGGACAGTTGCAAAGCATTATTTGATATTAGTTTTGCCATCCTCTCAGATCTATAAACAAGAACTGCACATGGCAGCTGGTGCAATTGGGTCCTGAAGGGCAGGGTGTACATGGCACAGGTTCAAAGCGTAGGATGGATGTTGTGTTGGATGGAGTAACGTGGTGTTTGCTTTTGAAAGCTGCTCTTTTGCAGATGGTTTCTGTTAGCCAACTCTCACACTACTAACGCAACTCATCTAGATGCTATTTTTCTCCAGTGTGGCTTCTGCAGGGATAACGTGATTCCTAGAATCACAGAATGGTTTGGATTGGAAGAGGCCTTTATAGGTCACCCAGTCAAATACCTCTGCAGTAAGCAGAGACATCTTCAACTCAATCAGGTTGCTGAGAGCCCCATCCAATCTGGCCCTGAAAGTTCCCAGGGGCATCTAGCACCTCTCTGGGCAACCTGGGCCAGTGTTTCACCACTCTCACTGTAAACAGTCTAAACCTCTCCTCTTTCAG